>OX451347.1:28542239-28776888 GCA_949629155.1 Myopa testacea
TGGTTTTCATTGACGGAAATATGGACAAGCACCTGTATTTGAACATTCTAAAAAATAACTCGATTGAGAGTGCTACGAAACTTTGGTTAGACGATAAACGCTATTTGTTTCAACAAGACAATGACCCCAAGCACACGTCGTATGTGGTGCAAGAATGGCTTATTTACCATTGTAAGTAGCTCAAAACCCCACCTCAGTCACCGGACTTGAACCCCATTGAGCATATCTGGGAGTTATTAGAAAGAAAAATCCGAAAGCATAAAATAACATCAACAGGATCATTAAAAATAGCAATCAGCGTTGAGTAGGAGAAAATTTCGGCTGGTGACACCAATATATTAGTAAAAAGTATGCGTCGACGTTTGAAAGCAGTGATTAAAGCTAAGGGCGGTCCAACAAAGTACTAATTTTTTATCATTCTTTTCATGGGAACATTTTTCAATGGCTAGTGTACGAATAATATTTTTGCCTAAAATTGTGCCTTATTTTGTTTTTCTCTAAATTTATATTACACCAACAATGAATTTAACGGTTTTTACTGTCGAAATATAAAATAGAAATGTTATTTTTTGCTGTTATAAAAAATTGTTTTTTTATGTTAAGAATAAGCTAAGTTTCAGCAGCATATACTTGAAAGTTGAGGGTGTACGAATAAATTGTGTGACCACTGTACATATGTATGTATGTCTAACTGTTCAATTTATTTCGTTGTTTTGCTGTTCTGTGTACCAGGGATAATCAGAGTTAGAAGTACAAAAAATTAATACGTACCAAATTTATTCGTATCAAAGAAAGAAAAAAAATATTGATGTCTTTCCGGTAAAAGCAAAATATTAATTTCATTTAGATTTGTTAAACGCATGTATAAGTATAAACATAATTAAGTAGGTTTTTATATCATATGAGTTTGTAAAAGTATTTAACTAAGAAATGTACAAATGCTTGCCTTGGCCAGTCAAATTAGTTGGCAATGATAAAAAAAATGAAAGCTGAATTGGTTTGAAGAAATTATGAAGTAGAAATTATAAATGGGGCCAGACATGTACAAGTTGTTTTGTTTGTATATTTACGCAGCTATTTTTAAAATTGTGCATCGCTTTAATTTAATATACAGTGAATAAAATAACAATAATATTCAAAATTGTTGAAATGTATTTTGGTATGGTGACGAAATTCGCACGTTTACAGAATTTGGAAAGCGAAAAATCGTACATCGTAAATAGCAAATTCCTCTCAGTATGTCGAGTTTTTTTTGACATTTGGCAGAATTTGGTGAAATAAATTATCTCTTTCTAACTTATTTGCACTAGACAAAGAGAAAGATAGTGTGTCTGCAATTCCGAACTTCGAAACAGACTTGCAAACTAAAAACTGAGGCTAAAACCCAAAAGCATTTTGGCTTAGCACTGGAATCGCAACAACAATTTCAAGGGAGTTAAAACAGTTTACGAGTGGTTTTGGGGCTTAAAACAGTTTATTCCAAAAACCTGGAAAAACCATTTTATGGAAACAGGCTATAAGAATACAAAAATTATTTTACAGTACAAAGATAAGTAGGTTACATGTTGGAATACATTAAATTAAATTTAGACTAATATGTTTTCACAATAATATCTATGAGACGGTAGTATAATCGAGAAGAGGAAAATTTATGAGAAATAGGACAGACAAGACAGCAGGGAATAGAACAAAGTAAAAAAGAAGTAAGTCAGAGATTGGAAAAGTATGAGAGAATCGATCGTCTAAATTATTCCACCCTTTTATAGCTCTTAAACATCTAGGCAGCTCATTACACACTCTTATGGCAATGATGAAAATTAGGTTTGACATATTTAATGAATAACATCTGGGAACAATCAGCACAAGACTGCGTTCGGACATAGCAAATCACAACTTTTCATAAAGGTAAAGCGGTGTTTTAGTCCGTATTAGTTTGTGCAAAAAGATGCAATTTCTTGCCTTTCGGTAGCATCCAATATCACAAATACCATTCACAGTCACCATTGTCATAGGTAGGTCTTAAATCATCTAGAATCTTTAAAATTGCAGTGGAGCATCCGTGACCAGAACGGTAGCCAGACTGTAGTGGAGATAAAAGTCGATTATGCAATAAATACTCAGATATTTGAATATACATAATTTTTTAATATACCTTTGACATGGATGACAGAATACTAATAGGTCTAAGGTCCTTAGGAAGACAGGGGTTTTTTTTCTTGGGAATGGGGATGACATTAGCAATCTTCCACAGATCAGGAAAAGTAGATGATGCGAAACAATGATTAATAATATGCGTTAGAGGACTTATTATATGTGGCAAAATTAATTTTATAAATTTAATAGGTATATTATCCTCACCTTCTGCATTCGATTTTATTTGCTTTACAATCGCTTCAACATCCAATTTAGTGACCGGCATAAACCGGAATGATTGCATAGGGTCTGTTACAAAATTGTTCATGTTTTGGGATGTATAACGTAAAAATTGGTTATTTGAGTCAGGAACATAGAAGTCATTAAGGTCATCTGGTTCCAAATTACAATCAACATCACTCTTGCTACACACTCCAAGCTTTTTAATATTATTCCACAATACTCCAGTAGGAAGCGACAGTTTCATTTTTTTTAAGAATACAGAGATTTAGATCCCCTCGTTAAGACAACCGCTTTATTTCTTGCTATTCTATAATTCTGCCAGTTTAAAGAATTCGAATATTTCGTCCACAATTTTTGAAATTTGTTCCGTTTTCTTATGCTTTCCAGAACGCGGTGAGAATACCATGGGCAGGACGGATTCTTGCATTGAATGGTACGAGTCGGCACATGTTTTTCAAAAAGGAAACGAAGAGAAATTGTTAAAGCATTGAGCTTGTCATTGACAGAACTATGCAACCACTGTTTTTTTTTTGTTCGTAATATTTGTATAGGTGAAGCATTAATTTTAAACAACTTTTTTTATTGTTAACTTCAGCAGTTGAAAGTCGGGTTGAAAACTCTCTCCCATAGTACTTGGTTGAGAAACGGACTGATGGCAACCCTAACTACTCACTCTCAATTTTTTATATAGTTACTTTAATAGTGTAAAACCTGTTTTTCTCTTTATTGTAATTCGGCACATGTACATAACTGAGAGTACAGTTACTTGTGTGTCTACTTGCCAAATTAAATGTAAATTAAGAAAAATAAATGTTCAACCTTGTACAGTCCAAAAAGGTTCGGCAATTATTCAACATCATAAAGTTTGGTCCTTCTTCGCCAACGGATATACCTATTTCTAATTCGATTCAATTTATAATTCTGTTAACTAAATTCTAAGTAATTAAAATAAATTAAAATATGTCTTCGGAAAATTCGCTGAAGGGTAAGAGAACACGTGTAAAGGCTTGTATTACGCGAGTATACAACTTCGCTGCACATGTACCGGAATCTACCGATATCGAAGAGCTACAGTCACGCTTAAAATTAGTTGAAGATTACTGGAGTGAATTCAAATTGGTTGAAGACGCTTTATTAGAATTTGCAGACCCACCTATCGACCCAAACGAAGATAGCGATGATCGAGCTGCTGGTGGCGCACCTAACATAACATCTTTTGAGGAATATGAGTCAAAATATTTAAGTGCGCAATCTTCGCTATCAAATATCTTCGCTATCAAAGGCCATTCGAGCACGCCAAGCGACATCGAATTCAATCTCCATTCCTACGCCGCAGCCAGAAAATGGAAACATCGAAGTAGCTGCAAATCAAATAAAACTACCAAAAATTATCGTTCCATCATTTTCGGGTGAATATTCTCAATGGACTGCGTTTCGTGACATGTTTTACGGATCGGTTGACAGCCAGCGAAGTCTAACGCGCACGCAAAAATTCTACTACTTAGTATCCTACTTGCGTGGAGAAGCTGCAGATTTGGTCAAAAACATTCCCATATCTGAAGATCATTATCTTGAAGCATGGGAAAAGCTTGAGCAAAGATATGACCGACCAAATCTCGTTGCTCAGTCTCATATCAAACAGTTCATGAAGCTTCCAACATTATCAACCAGCAACATAAAAACGCTTCGTAAAATCGTGGACGGTGCAGATGAGTGCCTGCGTGGGTTAAACGCTATTGAAATGAATGGTCGCGATCCGTGGTTGTTATATATATTATTAACAAAATTAGATAGTGAGACAAGACAAGCTTGGTCTGAAGAAATAGGTCAGCGTAATAACACCACTATTCACGAATTATTAAAATTTTTAGAAATCCGATTTACATATCTTGAATCCAACGAAATGCTTGGAAGTTCGACGTCATCGAGAGGTGGTATCATTCGGTCTCATCTAGTGGAGACAAATTCTACATCAGATACCATTCGGTCTCGCACAGCCGAGACAAACAAATCTTGCACAAAATGCAAGGATACACATTTCCTTTCGCAGTGTCCTAATTTCATTTTGTTGAGCAGTGAGAATCGTCGCAGGTTCGTAAAAGAAAATTCTCTGTGTTTCAATTGTTTACGACAAGGACATACGGTAACAAGATGCAATTCATCGTTTCGGTGCCGAGTATGCAATTCTCGACATAATACATTATTGCACATGAATTCATCAGAGTCCGAGTTAATTTCAACCAACATTGCTACTTCGTCGGGGCTCTCATCAGGAGTCACGAATTCTGTATCAGCACAACCATTGGTGAGCAATCACATGGTTTCCAGTGCCAAACATATGCAAGTTGTGTTACCAACTGCTGAAGTATTCATCAGGAATAATTCGGCTACCTTTGTAAAAGTTCGAGTGCTAATAGACTCTGGCTCACAAGTGTCATTAATTTCGGAAGCTTGTGTCCAAACATTAGGCATTTCGAGGTCAAACTCTAGGCTAGCTGTGGTGGGCGTTGCAGCGTCAAATGAAGGTGTAACCAGAGGTAGCGTAACATTATGTATAAGATCGTGCTTCGATTCTGCAGAATTCTATGTCAACGCGTTTATTCTGAATAAAATCACAGCGGATTTACCAATGCGCGAATTTCCCATTACTAACTGGGAGGTCTTGTCGAAATTACAATTAGCCGATCCTAATTTTAATTCCCCAGGAAAAATTGATTTACTTTTAGGTGCTGATATGGTGTGGTCCATATTAAAGCATGGCAAAATATGTTTAAGCCCTCATCTCTTCGCACTTAACTCGAATTTCGGTTGGATTATATCAGGAACAGCTGACATCTATCAAGAATGTCATCAGATTGCTTCATACACGACGTTAATTGACGTCGATCAATACTTACAACGGTTTCGGGCGCTTGAGGAGGTTCGAGAGCTAAATCATAATTCTGAACAAGACGATCCTGCAGAAATTAACTTTCGTTTGACACATTCTCGTTCGTTGGATGGCAGGTATGTGGTAGAGCTTCCATTTAAGGAGAAATTTCCTATATTTAAGGATACTCCAACTGGTGCGTTGTCTCGGTTTTACAAATTGGAGCGTAGACTTAAACTAAATTCAGAACTGCACACACAATATAAGTCGTTTATGGTTGAATATCTGGCGTTAGGGCATATGCAATTGATTCCATCGCCTGAAACTTCGCGGCATCCTCAATACTATTTACCGCATCACGCAGTTTTCAAGCCCGATAGTAGTACAACTAAAATAAGGGTTGTGTTTGATGGCTCGTTTAAGGATTCACTTGGGAGATCCCTAAATGATACCCTGTTAATCGGCCCATCTATTCAACGCGATCTCATTGGGGTCTCTATTCGCTTCCGCAAGTTTTCATTTGTTTTCACTGCCGACATAGTGAAAATGTTTAGACAGATTTGGGTAGCCAGTCAACACAGAGATTACCAACGTATTGTGTGGAGGAATGACGTTGATGAACCAATACAACATTTCCGTTTATGCACGGTAACATACGGAACGGCTTCAGCGCCATTCTTATCAGTTCTACAACAACTCGCAATCGATCATCAGAAGGAGTTTCCAGGGGCAGCTGAAATTCTACTTAACAACGTCTACGTCGATGACATCATGGTTGGAGCTGAATCGTTAAAGGAGCTCTTAGCATTAAAGACTCAGCTTGGTACGCTGTTGTTGCGAGGTGGGTTCGCGCTGAAGAAGTGGACTTCTAACTCGAAAGACTTCTTGAACCATGTGCCATCTGAGGACCAGGAGTCCGTTGACAGTAAAGGCGAAGATTCGAAAAGTAGCTGCATAAAAATACTTGGTTTGTATTGGAATCCATCTTCAGATGCCTATTCATTTCGAGTGAAAACCCCAACAGCAGGTACTGTAACTAAGCGACTTTTTCTATCCGAAGTGGCTCGCATATTCGATATTTATGGATTTCTTACACCTTCAATCGTTTTAATGAAAATTATATTGCAGAAACTTTGGCTACTAAAAGTGGATTGGGATGAAACCCTTCCAATTCAAATAATAACAAAATGGACACAGTTGCGCGAGTCAATTAAACTCTTCGAAAAGCTTTCTATTCCGCGTCCAATTTACGGAAATCCAACAGATTTAGAATTTCATGGCTTTTGTGACGCATCGAATTCCGCGTACGCTGCAGTTATTTATTGTGTGTCTCGGTCTAACAAATTAACTACAACAATCAATATCGTAATTGCGAAATCTCGAGTCGCACCGTTAAAACCAATGACAATTCCGCGATTAGAACTGTGCGGTGCTCTACTTCTGTGCCGGTTGTTTGCATTCTTAAAACAGTCGCTTAACATTGTGCAAAACAAATTGTATGCTTGGACAGATTCAGAAATAGTGCTCCACTGGCTATCTGCGCCTCCTCGAACGTGGAAGATTTTCGTCGCGAATCGCACTGATGAAATCTTAAATACGATACCAAGAAACTGTTGGAATCACATACGGTCGATAGATAACCCTGCCGACTGTGCATCGCGTGGTTTGAAACCAGAAGACTTAATAAACTTTCGGTTGTGGTGGGATGGACCTTCGTGGTTAAGTTTACCAAACGCCGCATGGCCTACATCAAGGTTAAAGACAACAAAAAATGACTCAGACGTTCTTTTGGAACAAAGAGGTGCTGTTATAAGTTGCATCGTCGCAAACATAAAACGACCGGTTTTGATTGAACTATCCGAAAAATGTTCTTCGTGGTACCGTTTAATTCGTATAATCGCGTATGTTCGACGGTTTATAACCAAGTTAAAATCCCCAAGAGAATTCAATTGTGTTCCAATATCATACAGCGAATTGAATTCTGCGCGTATTCAATTGCTAATCTGTGTTCAAAGGGAATCATTTAATGAGACAATTAATGATATTTATTTGAAACGTTTACTACGTAAACGGGATCCGCTAATAACACTTTCACCATTTATAGATTCTAACGGACTTCTTCGTGTTGGCGGTAGAATTCAAAATTCGTTAGCAACCTACAATATCAAACACCCTATAATTCTTCCTCGGGGTCATGTCGCAGAACTAATTTGTAAAGATATGCACGAAAGTTACATGCACGTGGGTGCATCACAATTATTTGTCATTTTACGTCAACAGTTTTGGGTAGTAAGTGCGCGTAATCTAGTTCGTTCGATCGTATATAAATGTAAACGTTGCTTCATGTTGAGACGTCAAACTGCAGTTCAAAACATGGCGAACCTACCTTATTTACGTGTGCACCAATCGCGACCGTTTTTAAATAGTGGCTGTGATTTCGCCGGTCCGGTAAGCCTAAAAATGACAATTTCTAATCGTTCACGAGCGTACAAGGCCTACATTTGCCTTTTCGTTTGTATGTCTACAAAGGCAATCCATTTGGAGCTGGTGACAGATTTAAGTGCCAATGGTTTCATAGCAGCTTTCAAAAGATTTGTCAGTTGTCGTGGCAAGTGCAGCAATTTGTACACGGACAATGGTACAAACTTTCACGGTGCTCGTCGAGTCATGGATGAAATGTACCGGCTCTTGCAAGACGAAACTACAAACGATGATATTAATTCATCGTTGGCAAGGAATGAGACACAGTGGCACTTTATTCCACCATCATCACCTCACTTCGGAGGCCTGTGGGAGTCAGGAGTACGGTCGGTTAAACTGCACCTACGACGTGTAATTGGAAGTGCACTGGTGACGTTTGAAGAAATGTACACCGTGCTGACCCAGATCGAAGACCCAATCCTCAACAGTCGTCCACTATGTGCAATATCAGACACTGACGTAAGCCCACTGACACCTGCCCACTTCCTTATAGGTGAGCCTCTAACTGCAGTGCCAGAGCCGTGTCGACTGCAACATCCTCCGTCTCGACTAACGCATTGGAATTGGCTCCAGAATATGGTTCAGGGTTTTTGGAAGCAGTGGTCTCGAGACTATATAACGTCACTTCAGCAGCGACCAAAATGGCAGCAACCAACAAGAAATTTTGCTGAAGGAGACATCGTTGTTATGAAGGAGCCTAACCTACCTCAACAAAACTGGTTACTAGGTCGCATCATTGCTGTTCATCCTGGAATGATGGCCGTGTTCGTGTAGTTACTGTGAGAACGAAGGGAGGAATCTACAAACGACCCATTACAAGACTTGCATTGCTTCCCACATCCTAAAACAACGTTTCAGGGGCGGCGGTATGGTTGAGAAACGGACTGATGGCAACCCTAACTACTCACTCTCAATTTTTTATATAGTTACTTTAATAGTGCAAAACCTGTTTTTCTCTTTATTGTAATTCGGCACATGTACATAACTGAGAGTACAGTTACTTTTGTGTCTACTTGCAAAATTAAATGTAAATTAAGAAAAATAAACGTTCAACCTTGTAGTCCAAAAAGGTTCGGCAATTATTCAACATCAGTACTTGTGAGGTTAGTGGGGATGGAGACTGTCAACTTGCACACCAAAGAAGTCATAACACAAAATTTAATCATTTGGGTAATGCTCATATTAAGTCAAATCACAAATTACATACAATTAATAAATGATTATGCAGCGTGCAACTCCTTACAAAGATTTGCGACATATTTTCTACTGCCAAATAGCTGCGTTTTTAAATGAATTATAACAGGTCTTGTTATCCAGATCATTAATTTACAACTTGATTGGTATAATATCCACGAACGCCACGGATCAGCATAGAGAAATTTTAAAACATCTTTTAAGCCAGTTTTACAGGCCTGCATTTGAAACCCAATGTTAACTTATAAACATTTCTTTCGAAGCTTAATAGAAATTATGCTCGGAAAACATATTGTTATAGAGCCTACAGCACTTTCACAAAATACTAAGAGGTTTTTGGGAAGCACATGTATTGCAAATGTGTATACTGCCCTAATCCCAAGTGCGTGAAGATAAATTCGTAAATGCGACGATAACTTAGCAAAGATCTGAACCCTAAACACGAATACGAATTTGAATTTTGTGCTCATTCCAAAGTAATGGCTTCAATAGTAGCGCTCTTTTGTTCAACGAAATATATATTTTGAGCAACAAATATGCATATTTCAAAAGAATAATATATATACTTCAAAGATTAAGCTTAATTTTGAAAAAATTTTTACATTTGTGGAAGTGAGGTGTCTCAGACGGTGAAGCTTCTTCCCCAATATTCAGCGATAAGTTTTGTTCAACGAAAAACATAACTTGGCCAAGTGGAATATAAGGTTCGATAGCCTACTCCAATACCTTTCAGAATCAGTAAAAATTTGTAGTGCACTCGGAAGGATTTGGTCACCATGGCCATTTGAAGTTGGCCTTACCCAGTGCAATTTTTCATGATTTTTCAGCGAAAAATTTTGTTCAACGAAAAACATAACCTGGATAAGTGGAATATAAGGTTCGATAGCCTACTCCAATACCTTTCAGAATCAGCAAAAACTTTTAGTGCACTCGGAAGGATTTGGTCACCATGTTCATTTGAAGTTGGCCTTACCCATGATTTTTTAGTGAGACATTTTGTTCAACGAAAAACATAACTTGGCTAAGTGGAACATAAGGTTCGATAGCCTACTCCAATACCTTTCAGAATCAGTAAAAACTTTTAGTGCACTCGGAAGGATTTGGTCACCATGGCCATTTGAAGTTGGCCTTACCCAGTGCAATTTTTCATGATTTTTCAGCGAAAAATTTTGTTCAACGAAAAACATAACTTGGCTAAGTGGAATATAAGGTTCGATAGCCTACTCCAATACCTTTCAGAATCAGTAAAAACTTTTAGTGCACTCGGAAGGATTTGGTCACCATGGTCATTTGAAGTTGGCCTTACCCAATGCAATTTTTCATGATTTTTTAGTGAGACATTTTGTTCAACGAAAAACATAACTTGGATAAGTGGAATATAAGGTTCGATAGCCTACTCCAATACCTTTCAGAATCAGTAAAAACTTTTAGTGCACTCGGAAGGATTTGGTCACCATGGCCATTTGAAGTTGGCCTTACCCAGTGCAATTTTTCATGATTTTTCAGTGAGACATTTTGTTCAACGTAAAACATAACTTGGCTAAGTGGAATATAAGGTTCGATAGATTACTCCAATACCTTTCAGAATCAGTAAAAACTTTTAGTGCACTCGGAAGGATTTGGTCACCATGGCCATTTGAAGTTGGCCTTACCCAGTGCAATTTTTCATGATTTTTCAGCGAAAAATTTTGTTCAACGAAAAACATAACTTGGCCAAGTGGAATATAGGGTTCGATAGCCTTCTCCAATACCTTTCAGAATCAGTAAAAACTTTTAGTGCACTCGGAAGGATTTGGTCACCATGGTCATTTGAAGTTGGCCTTACCCAGTGCAATTTTTCATGATTTTTCAGCGAAAAATTTTGTTCAACGAAAAACATAACTTGGCCAAGTGGAATATAAGGTTCGATAGCCTTCTCCAATACCTTTCAGAATCAGTAAAAACTTTTAGTGCACTCGGAAGGATTTGGTCACCATGGCCATTTGAAGTTGGCATTACCCAGTGCAATTGTGCTATTTTCATGATTTTTCAGCGAAAACTTTTGTTCAACGAAAAACATAACTTGGCCAAGTGGAATATAAGATTCGATAGCCTTCTCCAATACCTTTCAGAATCAGTAAAAACTTTTAGTGCACTCGGAAGGATTTGGTCACCATGGCCATTTGAAGTTGGCCTTACCCAGTGCAATTTTTCATGATTTTTCAGCGAAAAATTTTGTTCAACGAAAAACATAACTTGGCCAAGTGGAATATAGGGTTCGATAGCCTTCTCCAATACCTTTCAGAATCAGTAAAAACTTTTAGTGCACTCGGAAGGATTTGGTCACCATGGTCATTTGAAGTTGGCCTTACCCAGTGCAATTTTTCATGATTTTTCAGCGAAAAATTTTGTTCAACGAAAAACATAACTTGGCCAAGTGGAATATAAGGTTCGATAGTCTTCTCCAATACCTTTCAGAATCAGTAAAAACTTTTAGTGCACTCGGAAGGATTTGGTCACCATGGCCATTTGAAGTTGGCCTTACCCAGTGCAATTTTTCATGATTTTTCAGCGAAAAATTTTGTTCAACGAAAAACATAACTTGGCCAAGTGGAATAAAAGGTTCGATAGCCTTCTCCAATACCTTTCAGAATCAGTAAAAACTTTTAGTGCACTCGGAAGGATTTGGTCACCATGGCCATTTGAAGTTGGCCTTACCCAGTGCAATTTTTCATGATTTTTCAGCGAAAAATTTTGTTCAACGAAAAACATAACTTGGCCAAGTGGAATATAAGGTTCGATAGCCTTCTGCAATACCTTTCAGAATCAGCAAAAACTTTTAGTGCACTCGGAAGGATTTGGTCACCATGGTCATTTGAAGTTGGCCTTACCCAGTGCAATTTTTCATGATTTTTCAGCGAAAAATTTTGTTCAACGAAAAACATAACTTGGCCAAGTGGAATATAAGGTTCGATAGCCTTCTCCAATACCTTTCAGAATCAGTAAAAACTTTTAGTGCACTCGGAAGGATTTGGTCACCATGGCCATTTGAAGTTGGCCTTAC
This sequence comes from Myopa testacea, assembly GCA_949629155.1. NCBI lineage: Eukaryota > Metazoa > Arthropoda > Insecta > Diptera > Conopidae > Myopa > Myopa testacea. Next base: position 28,554,203 of record OX451347.1, read on the forward strand.
CCAGTGCAATTTTTCATGATTTTTCAGCGAAAAATTTTGTTCAACGAAAAACATAACTTGGCCAAGTGGAATATAAGGTTCGATAGCCTTCTCCAATACCTTTCAGAATCAGTAAAAACTTTTAGTGCACTCGGAAGGATTTGGTCACCATGGCCATTTGAAGTTGGCCTTACCCAGTGCCATTTTTCATGATTTTTCAGCGAAAAATTTTGTTCAACGAAAAACATAACTTGGCCAAGTGGAATATAGGGTTCGATAGCCTTCTCCAATACCTTTCAGAATCAGTAAAAACTTTTAGTGCACTCGAAAGGATTTGGTCACCATGGTCATTTGAAGTTGGCCTTACCCAGTGCAATTTTTCATGATTTTTCAGCGAAAAATTTTGTTCAACGAAAAACATAACTTGGCCAAGTGGAATATAAGGTTCGATAGCCTACTCCAATGTCTTTCACAATCAGTAAAAACTTTTAGTGCACTCGGAAGGATTTGGTCACCATGGCCATTTGAAGTTGGCCTTACCCAGTGCAATTTTTCATGATTTTTCAGCGAAAAATTTTGTTCAACGAAAAACATAACTTGGCCAAGTGGAATATAAGGTTCGATAGCCTTCTCCAATACCTTTCAGAATCAGTAAAAACTTTTTTTGCACTCGGAAGGATTTGGTCACCATGGTCATTTGAAGTTGGCCTTACCCAGTGCAATTTTTCATGATTTTTCAGCGAAAAATTTTGTTCAACGAAAAACATAACTTGGCCAAGTGGAATATAAGGTTCGATAGCCTTCTCCAATACCTTTCAGAATATGTAAAAACTTTTAGTGCACTCGGAAGGATTTGGTCACCATGGCCATTTGAAGTTGGCATTACCCAGTGCAATTGTGCTATTTTCATGATTTTTCAGCGAAAAATTTTATTCAACGAAAAACATAACTTGGCCAAGTGGAATATAAGGTTCGATAGCCTTCTCCAATACCTTTCAGAATATGTAAAAACTTTTAGTGCACTCGGAAGGATTTGGTCACCATGGCCATTTGAAGTTGGCCTTACCCAGTGCAATTGTGCTATTTTCATGATTTTTCAGCGAAAAATTTTATTCAACGAAAAACATAACTTGGCCAAGTGGAATATAAGGTTCGATAGCCTACTCCAATGTCTTTCACAATCAGTAAAAACTTTTAGTGCACTCGGAAGGATTTGGTCACCATGGCCATTTGAAGTTGGCCTTACCCAGTGCAATTTTTCATGATTTTTCAGCGAAAAATTTTGTTCAACGAAAAACATAACTTGGCCAAGTGGAATATAAGGTTCGATAGCCTTCTCCAATACCTTTCAGAATCAGTAAAAACTTTTTTTGCACTCGGAAGGATTTGGTCACCATGGTCATTTGAAGTTGGCCTTACCCAGTGCAATTTTTCATGATTTTTCAGCGAAAAATTTTGTTCAACGAAAAACATAACTTGGCCAAGTGGAATATAAGGTTCGATAGCCTTCTCCAATACCTTTCAGAATATGTAAAAACTTTTAGTGCACTCGGAAGGATTTGGTCACCATGGCCATTTGAAGTTGGCATTACCCAGTGCAATTGTGCTATTTTCATGATTTTTCAGCGAAAAATTTTGTTCAACGAAAAACATAACTTGGCCAAGTGGAATATAAGGTTCGATAGCCTTCTCCAATACCTTTCAGAATCAGTAAAAACTTTTAGTGCACTCGGAAGGATTTGGTCACCATGGCCATTTGAAGTTGGCCTTACCCAGTGCAATTTTTCATGATTTTTCAGCGAAAAATTTTGTTCAACGAAAAACATAACTTGGCCAAGTGGAATATAAGGTTCGATAGCCTTCTCCAATACCTTTCAGAATCAGTAAAAACTTTTAGTGCACTCGGAAGGATTTGGTCACCATGGCCATTTGAAGTTGGCCTTACCCAGTGCAATTGTGCTATTTTCATGATTTTTCAGCGAAAAATTTTGTTCAACGAAAAACATAACTTGGCCAAGTGGAATATAGGGTTCGATAGCCTTCTCCAATACCTTTCAGAATCAGTAAAAACTTTTAGTGCACTCGGAAGGATTTGGTCACCATGGCCATTTGAAGTTGGCCTTACCCAGTGCAATTTTTCATGATTTTTTAGTGAGACATTTTGTTCAACGAAAAACATAACTTGGCTAAGTGGAATATAAGGTTCGATAGCCTACTCCAATACCTTTCAGAATCAGTAAAAACTTTTAGTGCACTCGGAAGGATTTGGTCACCATGGCCATTTGAAGTTGGCCTTACCCAGTGCAATTTTTCATGATTTTTCAGCGAAAAATTTTGTTCAACGAAAAACATAACTTGGCCAAGTGGAATATAGGGTTCGATAGCCTTCTCCAATACCTTTCAGAATCAGTAAAAACTTTTAGTGCACTCGGAAGGATTTGGTCACCATGGCCATTTGAAGTTGGCCTTACCCTGTGCAATTTTTCATGATTTTTCAGCGAAAAATTTTATTCAACGAAAAACATAACTTGGCCAAGTGGAATATAAGGTTCGATAGCCTACTCCAATATCTTTCAGAATCAGTAAAAACTTTTAGTGCACTCGGAAAGATTTGGTCACCATGGCCATTTGAAGTTGGCCTTACCCAGTGCAATTTTTCATGATTTTTCAGCGAAAAATTTTGTTCAACGAAAAACATAACTTGGCCAAGTGGAATATAAAGTTCGATAGCCTTCTCCAATACCTTTCAGAATCAGTAAAAACTTTTAGTGCACTCGGAAGGATTTGGTCACCATGGCCATTTGAAGTTGGCCTTACCCAGTGCAATTGTGCTATTTTCATGATTTTTCAGCGAAAAATTTTGTTCAACGAAAAACATAACTTGGCCAAGTGGAATATAAGGTTCGATAGCCTTCTGCAATACCTTTCAGAATCAGCAAAAACTTTTAGTGCACTCGGAAGGATTTGGTCACCATGGTCATTTGAAGTTGGCCTTACCCAGTGCAATTTTTCATGATTTTTCAGCGAAAAATTTTGTTCAACGAAAAACATAACTTGGCCAAGTGGAATATAAGGTTCGATAGCCTTCTCCAATACCTTTCAGAATCAGTAAAAACTTTTAGTGCACTCGGAAGGATTTGGTCACCATGGCCATTTGAAGTTGGCCTTACCCAGTGCAATTTTTCATGATTTTTCAGCGAAAAATTTTGTTCAACGAAAAACATAACTTGGCCAAGTGGAATATAAGGTTCGATAGCCTTCTCCAATACCTTTCAGAATCAGTAAAAACTTTTAGTGCACTCGGAAGGATTTGGTCACCATGGCCATTTGAAGTTGGCCTTACCCAGTGCCATTTTTCATGATTTTTCAGCGAAAAATTTTGTTCAACGAAAAACATAACTTGGCCAAGTGGAATATAGGGTTCGATAGCCTTCTCCAATACCTTTCAGAATCAGTAAAAACTTTTAGTGCACTCGAAAGGATTTGGTCACCATGGTCATTTGAAGTTGGCCTTACCCAGTGCAATTTTTCATGATTTTTCAGCGAAAAATTTTGTTCAACGAAAAACATAACTTGGCCAAGTGGAATATAAGGTTCGATAGCCTACTCCAATGTCTTTCACAATCAGTAAAAACTTTTAGTGCACTCGGAAGGATTTGGTCACCATGGCCATTTGAAGTTGGCCTTACCCAGTGCAATTTTTCATGATTTTTCAGCGAAAAATTTTGTTCAACGAAAAACATAACTTGGCCAAGTGGAATATAAGGTTCGATAGCCTTCTCCAATACCTTTCAGAATCAGTAAAAACTTTTTTTGCACTCGGAAGGATTTGGTCACCATGGTCATTTGAAGTTGGCCTTACCCAGTGCAATTTTTCATGATTTTTCAGCGAAAAATTTTGTTCAACGAAAAACATAACTTGGCCAAGTGGAATATAAGGTTCGATAGCCTTCTCCAATACCTTTCAGAATATGTAAAAACTTTTAGTGCACTCGGAAGGATTTGGTCACCATGGCCATTTGAAGTTGGCATTACCCAGTGCAATTGTGCTATTTTCATGATTTTTCAGCGAAAAATTTTATTCAACGAAAAACATAACTTGGCCAAGTGGAATATAAGGTTCGATAGCCTTCTCCAATACCTTTCAGAATATGTAAAAACTTTTAGTGCACTCGGAAGGATTTGGTCACCATGGCCATTTGAAGTTGGCCTTACCCAGTGCAATTGTGCTATTTTCATGATTTTTCAGCGAAAAATTTTATTCAACGAAAAACATAACTTGGCCAAGTGGAATATAAGGTTCGATAGCCTACTCCAATGTCTTTCACAATCAGTAAAAACTTTTAGTGCACTCGGAAGGATTTGGTCACCATGGCCATTTGAAGTTGGCCTTACCCAGTGCAATTTTTCATGATTTTTCAGCGAAAAATTTTGTTCAACGAAAAACATAACTTGGCCAAGTGGAATATAAGGTTCGATAGCCTTCTCCAATACCTTTCAGAATCAGTAAAAACTTTTTTTGCACTCGGAAGGATTTGGTCACCATGGTCATTTGAAGTTGGCCTTACCCAGTGCAATTTTTCATGATTTTTCAGCGAAAAATTTTGTTCAACGAAAAACATAACTTGGCCAAGTGGAATATAAGGTTCGATAGCCTTCTCCAATACCTTTCAGAATATGTAAAAACTTTTAGTGCACTCGGAAGGATTTGGTCACCATGGCCATTTGAAGTTGGCATTACCCAGTGCAATTGTGCTATTTTCATGATTTTTCAGCGAAAAATTTTGTTCAACGAAAAACATAACTTGGCCAAGTGGAATATAAGGTTCGATAGCCTTCTCCAATACCTTTCAGAATCAGTAAAAACTTTTAGTGCACTCGGAAGGATTTGGTCACCATGGCCATTTGAAGTTGGCCTTACCCAGTGCAATTTTTCATGATTTTTCAGCGAAAAATTTTGTTCAACGAAAAACATAACTTGGCCAAGTGGAATATAAGGTTCGATAGCCTTCTCCAATACCTTTCAGAATCAGTAAAAACTTTTAGTGCACTCGGAAGGATTTGGTCACCATGGCCATTTGAAGTTGGCCTTACCCAGTGCAATTTTTCATGATTTTTCAGCGAAAAATTTTGTTCAACGAAAAACATAACTTGGCCAAGTGGAATATAAGGTTCGATAGCCTTCTCCAATACCTTTCAGAATCAGTAAAAACTTTTAGTGCACTCGGAAGGATTTGGTCACCATGGCCATTTGAAGTTGGCCTTACCCAGTGCAATTTTTCATGATTTTTCAGCGAAAAATTTTGTTCAACGAAAAACATAACTTGGCCAAGTGGAATATAGGGTTCGATAGCCTTCTCCAATACCTTTCAGAATCAGTAAAAACTTTTAGTGCACTCGGAAGGATTTGGTCACCATGGTTATTTGAAGTTGGCCTTACCCAGTGCAATTTTTCATGATTTTTCAGCGAAAAATTTTGTTCAACGAAAAACATAACTTGGCCAAGTGGAATATAGGGTTCGATAGCCTTCTCCAATACCTTTCAGAATCAGTAAAAACTTTTAGTGCACTCGGAAGGATTTGGTCACCATGGCCATTTGAAGTTGGCCTTACCCAGTGCAATTGTGCTATTTTCATGATTTTTCAGCGAAAAATTTTGTTCAACGAAAAACATAACTTGGCCAAGTGGAATATAGGGTTCGATAGCCTTCTCCAATACCTTTCAGAATCAGTAAAAACTTTTAGTGCACTCGGAAGGATTTGGTCACCATGGCCATTTGAAGTTGGCCTTACCCAGTGCAATTTTTCATGATTTTTTAGTGAGACATTTTGTTCAACGAAAAACATAACTTGGCTAAGTGGAATATAAGGTTCGATAGCCTACTCCAATACCTTTCAGAATCAGTAAAAACTTTTAGTGCACTCGGAAGGATTTGGTCACCATGGCCATTTGAAGTTGGCCTTACCCAGTGCAATTTTTCATGATTTTTCAGCGAAAAATTTTGTTCAACGAAAAACATAACTTGGCCAAGTGGAATATAGGGTTCGATAGCCTTCTCCAATACCTTTCAGAATCAGTAAAAACTTTTAGTGCACTCGGAAGGATTTGGTCACCATGGCCATTTGAAGTTGGCCTTACCCTGTGCAATTTTTCATGATTTTTCAGCGAAAAATTTTATTCAACGAAAAACATAACTTGGCCAAGTGGAATATAAGGTTCGATAGCCTACTCCAATATCTTTCAGAATCAGTAAAAACTTTTAGTGCACTCGGAAAGATTTGGTCACCATGGCCATTTGAAGTTGGCCTTACCCAGTGCAATTTTTCATGATTTTTCAGCGAAAAATTTTGTTCAACGAAAAACATAACTTGGCCAAGTGGAATATAAAGTTCGATAGCCTTCTCCAATACCTTTCAGAATCAGTAAAAACTTTTAGTGCACTCGGAAGGATTTGGTCACCATGGCCATTTGAAGTTGGCCTTACCCAGTGCAATTGTGCTATTTTCATGATTTTTCAGCGAAAAATTTTGTTCAACGAAAAACATAACTTGGCCAAGTGGAATATAGGGTTCGATAGCCTTCTCCAATACCTTTCAGAATCAGTAAAAACTTTTAGTGCACTCGGAAGGATTTGGTCACCATGGCCATTTGAAGTTGGCATTACCCAGTGCAATTGTGCTATTTTCATGATTTTTTAGTGAGACATTTTGTTCAACGAAAAACATAACTTGGCCAAGTGGAATATAAGGTTCGATAGCCTTCTCCAATACCTTTCAGAATCAGTAAAAACTTTTAGTGCACTCGGAAGGATTTGGTCACCATGGCCATTTGAAGTTGGCCTTACCCAGTGCAATTTTTCATGATTTTTCAGCGAAAAATTTTGTTCAACGAAAAACATAACTTGGCCTAGTGGAATATAAGGTTCGATAGCCTTCTCCAATACCTTTCAGAATCAGTAAAAACTTTTAGTGCACTCGGAAGGATTTGGTCACCATGGCCATTTGAAGTTGGCCTTACCCAGTGCAATTTTTCATGATTTTCAGCGAAAAATTTTGTTCAACGAAAAACATAACTTGGCCAAGTGGAATATAAGGTTCGATAGCCTTCTCCAATACCTTTCAGAATATGTAAAAACTTTTAGTGCACTCGGAAGGATTTGGTCACCATGGCCATTTGAAGTTGGCATTACCCAGTGCAATTGTGCTATTTTCATGATTTTTCAGCGAAAAATTTTGTTCAACGAAAAACATAACTTGGCCAAGTGGAATATAAGGTTCGATAGCCTTCTCCAATACCTTTCAGAATCAGTAAAAACTTTTAGTGCACTCGGAAGGATTTGGTCACCATGGCCATTTGAAGTTGGCCTTACCCAGTGCAATTTTTCATGATTTTTCAGCGAAAAATTTTGTTCAACGAAAAACATAACTTGGCCAAGTGGAATATAGGGTTCGATAGCCTTCTCCAATACCTTTCAGAATCAGTAAAAACTTTTAGTGCACTCGGAAGGATTTGGTCACCATGGTTATTTGAAGTTGGCCTTACCCAGTGCAATTTTTCATGATTTTTCAGCGAAAAATTTTGTTCAACGAAAAACATAACTTGGCCAAGTGGAATATAGGGTTCGATAGCCTTCTCCAATACCTTTCAGAATCAGTAAAAACTTTTAGTGCACTCGGAAGGATTTGGTCACCATGGCCATTTGAAGTTGGCCTTACCCAGTGCAATTGTGCTATTTTCATGATTTTTCAGCGAAAAATTTTGTTCAACGAAAAACATAACTTGGCCAAGTGGAATATAGGGTTCGATAGCCTTCTCCAATACCTTTCAGAATCAGTAAAAACTTTTAGTGCACTCGGAAGGATTTGGTCACCATGGCCATTTGAAGTTGGCCTTACCCAGTGCAATTTTTCATGATTTTTTAGTGAGACATTTTGTTCAACGAAAAACATAACTTGGCTAAGTGGAATATAAGGTTCGATAGCCTACTCCAATACCTTTCAGAATCAGTAAAAACTTTTAGTGCACTCGGAAGGATTTGGTCACCATGGCCATTTGAAGTTGGCCTTACCCAGTGCAATTTTTCATGATTTTTCAGCGAAAAATTTTGTTCAACGAAAAACATAACTTGGCCAAGTGGAATATAGGGTTCGATAGCCTTCTCCAATACCTTTCAGAATCAGTAAAAACTTTTAGTGCACTCGGAAGGATTTGGTCACCATGGCCATTTGAAGTTGGCCTTACCCTGTGCAATTTTTCATGATTTTTCAGCGAAAAATTTTATTCAACGAAAAACATAACTTGGCCAAGTGGAATATAAGGTTCGATAGCCTACTCCAATATCTTTCAGAATCAGTAAAAACTTTTAGTGCACTCGGAAAGATTTGGTCACCATGGCCATTTGAAGTTGGCCTTACCCAGTGCAATTTTTCATGATTTTTCAGCGAAAAATTTTGTTCAACGAAAAACATAACTTGGCCAAGTGGAATATAAAGTTCGATAGCCTTCTCCAATACCTTTCAGAATCAGTAAAAACTTTTAGTGCACTCGGAAGGATTTGGTCACCATGGCCATTTGAAGTTGGCCTTACCCAGTGCAATTGTGCTATTTTCATGATTTTTCAGCGAAAAATTTTGTTCAACGAAAAACATAACTTGGCCAAGTGGAATATAGGGTTCGATAGCCTTCTCCAATACCTTTCAGAATCAGTAAAAACTTTTAGTGCACTCGGAAGGATTTGGTCACCATGGCCATTTGAAGTTGGCATTACCCAGTGCAATTGTGCTATTTTCATGATTTTTTAGTGAGACATTTTGTTCAACGAAAAACATAACTTGGCCAAGTGGAATATAAGGTTCGATAGCCTTCTCCAATACCTTTCAGAATCAGTAAAAACTTTTAGTGCACTCGGAAGGATTTGGTCACCATGGCCATTTGAAGTTGGCCTTACCCAGTGCAATTTTTCATGATTTTTCAGCGAAAAATTTTGTTCAACGAAAAACATAACTTGGCCTAGTGGAATATAAGGTTCGATAGCCTTCTCCAATACCTTTCAGAATCAGTAAAAACTTTTAGTGCACTCGGAAGGATTTGGTCACCATGGCCATTTGAAGTTGGCCTTACCCAGTGCAATTTTTCATGATTTTCAGCGAAAAATTTTGTTCAACGAAAAACATAACTTGGCCAAGTGGAATATAAGGTTCGATAGCCTTCTCCAATACCTTTCAGAATATGTAAAAACTTTTAGTGCACTCGGAAGGATTTGGTCACCATGGCCATTTGAAGTTGGCATTACCCAGTGCAATTGTGCTATTTTCATGATTTTTCAGCGAAAAATTTTGTTCAACGAAAAACATAACTTGGCCAAGTGGAATATAAGGTTCGATAGCCTTCTCCAATACCTTTCAGAATCAGTAAAAACTTTTAGTGCACTCGGAAGGATTTGGTCACCATGGCCATTTGAAGTTGGCCTTACCCAGTGCAATTTTTCATGATTTTTCAGCGAAAAATTTTGTTCAACGAAAAACATAACTTGGCCAAGTGGAATATAGGGTTCGATAGCCTTCTCCAATACCTTTCAGAATCAGTAAAAACTTTTAGTGCACTCGGAAGGATTTGGTCACCATGGTTATTTGAAGTTGGCCTTACCCAGTGCAATTTTTCATGATTTTTCAGCGAAAAATTTTGTTCAACGAAAAACATAACTTGGCCAAGTGGAATATAGGGTTCGATAGCCTTCTCCAATACCTTTCAGAATCAGTAAAAACTTTTAGTGCACTCGGAAGGATTTGGTCACCATGGCCATTTGAAGTTGGCCTTACCCAGTGCAATTGTGCTATTTTCATGATTTTTCAGCGAAAAATTTTGTTCAACGAAAAACATAACTTGGCCAAGTGGAATATAGGGTTCGATAGCCTTCTCCAATACCTTTCAGAATCAGTAAAAACTTTTAGTGCACTCGGAAGGATTTGGTCACCATGGCCATTTGAAGTTGGCCTTACCCAGTGCAATTTTTCATGATTTTTTAGTGAGACATTTTGTTCAACGAAAAACATAACTTGGCTAAGTGGAATATAAGGTTCGATAGCCTTCTCCAATACCTTTCAGAATCAGTAAAAACTTTTAGTGCACTCGGAAGGATTTGGTCACCATGGCCATTTGAAGTTGGCCTTACCCAGTGCAATTTTTCATGATTTTTCAGCGAAAAATTTTGTTCAACGAAAAACATAACTTGGCCAAGTGGAATATAAGGTTCGATAGCCTTCTCCAATACCTTTCAGAATCAGTAAAAACTTTTAGTGCACTCGGAAGGATTTGGTCACCATGGCCATTTGAAGTTGGCCTTACCCAGTGCAATTTTTCATGATTTTTCAGCGAAAAATTTTGTTCAACGAAAAACATAACTTGGCCTAGTGGAATATAAGGTTCGATAGCCTTCTCCAATACCTTTCAGAATCAGTAAAAACTTTTAGTGCACTCGGAAGGATTTGGTCACCATGGCCATTTGAAGTTGGCCTTACCCAGTGCAATTTTTCATGATTTTTCAGCGAAAAATTTTGTTCAACGAAAAACATAACTTGGCCAAGTGGAATATAAGGTTCGATAGCCTTCTCCAATACCTTTCAGAATCAGTAAAAACTTTTAGTGCACTCGGAAGGATTTGGTCACCATGGCCATTTGAAGTTGGCCTTACCCAGTGCAATTTTTCATGATTTTTCAGCGAAAAATTTTGTTCAACGAAAAACATAACTTGGCCAAGTGGAATATAGGGTTCGATAGCCTTCTCCAATACCTTTCAGAATCAGTAAAAACTTTTAGTGCACTCGAAAGGATTTGGTCACCATGGTCATTTGAAGTTGGCCTTACCCAGTGCAATTTTTCATGATTTTTCAGCGAAAAATTTTGTTCAACGAAAAACATAACTTGGCCAAGTGGAATATAGGGTTCGATAGCCTTCTCCAATACCTTTCAGAATCAGTAAAAACTTTTAGTGCACTCGGAAGGATTTGGTCACCATGGCCATTTGAAGTTGGCCTTACCCAGTGCAATTGTGCTATTTTCATGATTTTTCAGCGAAAAATTTTATTCAACGAAAAACATAACTTGGCCAAGTGGAATATAAGGTTCGATAGCCTACTCCAATGTCTTTCACAATCAGTAAAAACTTTTAGTGCACTCGGAAGAATTTGGTCACCATGGCCATTTGAAGTTGGCCTTACCCAGTGCAATTTTTCATGATTTTTCAGCGAAAAATTTTGTTCAACGAAAAACATAACTTGGCCAAGTGGAATATAAGGTTCGATAGCCTTCTCCAATACCTTTCAGAATCAGTAAAAACTTTTAGTGCACTCGGAAGGATTTGGTCACCATGGTCATTTGAAGTTGGCCTTACCCAGTGCAATTTTTCATGATTTTTCAGCGAAAAATTTTGTTCAACGAAAAACATAACTTGGCCAAGTGGAATATAAGGTTCGATAGCCTTCTCCAATACCTTTCAGAATATGTAAAAACTTTTAGTGCACTCGGAAGGATTTGGTCACCATGGCCATTTGAAGTTGGCATTACCCAGTGCAATTGTGCTATTTTCATGATTTTTCAGCGAAAAATTTTTTTCAACGAAAAACATAACTTGGCCAAGTGAAATATAAGGTTCGATAGCCTTCTCCAATACCTTTCAGAATCAGTAAAAACTTTTAGTGCACTCGGAAGGATTTGGTCACCATGGCCATTTGAAGTTGGCCTTAGCCAGTGCAATTTTTCATGATTTTTCAGCGAAAAATTTTGTTCAACGAAAAACATAACTTGGCCAAGTGGAATATAGGGTTCGATAGCCTTCTCCAATATCTTTCAGAATCAGTAAAAACTTTTAGTGCACTCGGAAGGATTTGGTCACCATGGCCATTTGAAGTTGGCCTTACCCAGTGCAATTGTGCTATTTTCATGATTTTTCAGCGAAAAATTTTGTTCAACGAAAAACATAACTTGGCCAAGTGGAATATAGGGTTCGTTAGCCTTCTCCAATACCTTTCAGAATCAGTAAAAACTTTTAGTGCACTCGGAAGGATTTGGTCACCATGGCCATTTGAAGTTGGCCTTACCCAGTGCAATTTTTCATGATTTTTTAGTGAGACATTTTGTTCAACGAAAAACATAACTTGGCTAAGTGGAATATAAGGTTCGATAGCCTACTCCAATACCTTTCAGAATCAGTAAAAACTTTTAGTGCACTCGGAAGGATTTGGTCACCATGGCCATTTGAAGTTGGCCTTACCCAGTGCAATTTTTCATGATTTTTCAGCGAAAAATTTTGTTCAACGAAAAACATAACTTGGCCAAGTGGAATATAGGGTTCGATAGCCTTCTCCAATACCTTTCAGAATCAGTAAAAACTTTTAGTGCACTCGGAAGGATTTGGTCACCATGGCCATTTGAAGTTGGCCTTACCCTGTGCAATTTTTCATGATTTTTCAGCGAAAAATTTTATTCAACGAAAAACATAACTTGGCCAAGTGGAATATAAGGTTCGATAGCCTACTCCAATATCTTTCAGAATCAGTAAAAACTTTTAGTGCACTCGGAAAGATTTGGTCACCATGGCCATTTGAAGTTGGCCTTACCCAGTGCAATTTTTCATGATTTTTCAGCGAAAAATTTTGTTCAACGAAAAACATAACTTGGCCAAGTGGAATATAGGGTTCGATAGCCTTCTCCAATACCTTTCAGAATCAGTAAAAACTTTTAGTGCACTCGGAAGGATTTGGTCACCATGGCCATTTGAAGTTGGCCTTACCCTGTGCAATTTTTCATGATTTTTCAGCGAAAAATTTTGTTCAACGAAAAACATAACTTGGCCAAGTGGAATATAGGGTTCGATAGCCTTCTCCAATACCTTTCAGAATCAGCAAAAACTTTTAGTGCACTCGGAAGGATTTGGTCACCATGGCCATTTGAAATTGGCATTACCCAGTGCAATTGTGCTATTTTCATGATTTTTCAGCGAAAAATTTTGTTCAACGAAAAACATAACTTGGCCAAGTGGAATATAAGGTTCGATAGCCTTCTCCAATACCTTTCAGAATCAGTAAAAACTTTTAGTGCACTCGGAAGGATTTGGTCACCATGGCCATTTGAAGTTGGCCTTACCCAGTGCAATTTTTCATGATTTTTCAGCGAAAAATTTTGTTCAACGAAAAACATAACTTGGCCAAGTGGAATATAGGGTTCGATAGCCTTCTCCAATACCTTTCAGAATCAGTAAAAACTTTTAGTGCACTCGGAAGGATTTGGTCACCATGGCCATTTGAAGTTGGCATTACCCAGTGCAATTGTGCTATTTTCATGATTTTTCAGCGAAAAATTTTGTTCAACGAAAAACATAACTTGGCCAAGTGGAATATAAGGTTCGATAGCCTACCCAGTGCAATTTTTCATGATTTTTCAGTGAGAAATTTTGTTCAACGAAAAACATTTCAAAACAAACAAAATTTTTCGCTGAAAAATTATGAAAAATTGTACTGGGTAAGGCCAACTTCAAATGACCATGGTGACCAAATCCTTCCGAGTGCACTACAAGTTTTTACTGATTCTGAAAGGTATTGGAGTAGGCTATCGAACCTTATATTCCACTTGGCCAAGTAATGTTTTTCGTTGAACAAAATTTTTCGCTGAAAAATCATGAAAATAGCACAATTGCACTGGGTAAGGCCAACTTCAAATGGCCATGGTGACCAAATCCTTCCGAGTGCACTAAAAGTTTTTGCTGATTCTGAAAGGTATTGGAGTAGGCTATCGAACCCTATATTCCACTTGGCCAAGTTATGTTTTTCGTTGAACAAAATTTTTCGCTGAAAAATCATGAAAATAGCACAATTGCACTGGGTAAGGCCAACTTCAAATGGCCATGGTGACCAAATCCTTCCGAGTGCACTAAAAGTTTTTGCTGATTCTGAAAGGTATTGGAGTAGGCTATCGAACCCTATATTCCACTTATCCAAGTTATGTTTTTCGTTGAACAAAATTTTTCGCTGAAAAATCATGAAAAATTGCACTGGGTAAGGCCAACTTCAAATGGCCATGGTGACCAAATCCTTCCGAGTGCACTACAAGTTTTTACTGATTCTGAAAGGTATTGGAGTAGGCTATCGAACCTTATATTCCACTTAGCCAAGTTATGTTTTTCGTTGAACAAAATTTTTCGCTGAAAAATCATGAAAAATTGCACTGGGTAAGGCCAACTTCAAATGGCCATGGTGACCAAATCCTTCCGAGTGCACTACAAGTTTTTACTGATTCTGAAAGGTATTGGAGTAGGCTATCGAACCTTATATTCCACTTAGCCAAGTTATGTTTTTCGTTGAACAAAATTTTTGCTGAAAAATCATGAAAATAGCACAATTGCACTGGGTAAGGCCAACTTCAAATGACCATGGTGACCAAATCCCTCCGAGTGCACTAAAAGTTTTTGCTGATTCTGAAAGGTATTGGAGTAGCCTATCGAACCTTATATTCCACTTATCCAAGTTATGTTTTTCGTTGAACAAAATTTTTCGCTGAAAAATCATGAAAAATTGCACTGGGTAAGGCCAACTTCAAATGGCCATGGTGACCAAATCCTTCCGAGTGCACTACAAGTTTTTACTGATTCTGAAAGGTATTGGAGTAGCCTATCGAACCTTATATTCCACTTATCCAAGTTATGTTTTTCGTTGAACAAAATTTTTCGCTGAAAAATCATGAAAAATTGCACTGGGTAAGGCCAACTTCAAATGGCCATGGTGACCAAATCCTTCCGAGTGCACTACAAGTTTTTACTGATTCTGAAAGGTATTGGAGTAGCCTATCGAACCTTATATTCCACTTATCCAAGTTATGTTTTTCGTTGAACAAAATTTTTCGCTGAAAAATCATGAAAAATTGCACTGAGTAAGGCCAACTTCAAATGGCCATGGTGACCAAATCCTTCCGAGTGCACTAAAAGTTTTTGCTGATTCTGAAAGGTATAGGAGTAGGCTATCGAACCTTATATTCCACTTGGCCAAGTTATGTTTTTCGTTGAACAAAATTTTTCGCTGAAAAATCATGAAAATAGCACAATTGCACTGGGTAAGGCCAACTTCAAATGACCATGGTGACCAAATCCTTCCGAGTGCACTAAAAGTTTTTGCTGATTCTGAAAGGTATTGGAGAAGGCTATCGAACTTTATATTCCACTTGGCCAAGTTATGTTTTTTGTTGAACAAAATTTTTCGCTGAAAAATCATGAAAAATTGCACTGGGTAAGGCCAACTTCAAATGACCATGGTGACCAAATCCTTCCGAGTGCACTAAAAGTTTTTACTGATTCTGAAAGGTATTGGAGAATGCTATCGAACCCTATATTCCACTTGGCCAAGTTATGTTTTTCGTTGAACAAAATTTTTCGCTGAAAAATCATGAAAAATTGCACTGGGTAAGGCCAACTTCAAATGGTGGCCAAATCCTTCCGAGTGCACTAAAAGTTTTTACTGATTCTGAAAGGTATTGGAGTAGGCTATCGAACCTTATATTCCACTTAGCCAAGTTATGTTTTTCGTTGAACAAAATGTCTCACTAAAAAATCATGAAAAATTGCATTGGGTAAGGCCAACTTCAAATGGCCATGGTGACCAAATCCTTCCGAGTGCACTAAAAGTTTTTACTGATTCTGAAAGGTATTGGAGAAGGCTATCGAACCCTATATTCCACTTGGCCAAGTTATGTTTTTCGTTGAACAAAATTTTTCGCTGAAAAATCATGAAAAATTGCACTGGGTAAGGCCAACTTCAAATGGCCATGGTGACCAAATCCTTCCGAGTGCACTAAAAGTTTTTACTGATTCTGAAAGGTATTGGAGAAGGCTATCGAACCCTATATTCCACTTGGCCAAGTTATGTTTTTCGTTGAACAAAATTTTTCGCTGAAAAATCATGAAAATAGCACAATTGCACTGGGTAAGGCCAACTTCAAATGGCCATGGTGACCAAATCCTTCCGAGTGCACTAAAAGTTTTTACTGATTCTGAAAGGTATTGGAGTAGGCTATCGAACCTTATATTCCACTTGGCCAAGTTATGTTTTTCGTTGAACAAAACTTATCGCTGAATATTGGGGAAGAAGCTTAACCGTCTGAGACATCTCACTTCCACAAATGTAAAAATTTTTTCAAAAGCAAGCTTAATCTTTGAAGTATATATATTATTCTTTTGAAATATGCATATTTGTTGCTCAAAATATATATTTCGTTGAACAAAAGAGCGCTACTATTAAAGTCATTACTTTGGAATGAGTACAAAATTCAAATTCGTATTCGTGTTTAGGGTTCAGATCTTTGCTAAGTTATCGTCGCATTTACGAATTTATCTTCACGCACTTCCTAATCCCTGCCTCCGCTATTTCACTGTTCTTTAGAGTAGCGATGTTTGGAATTGCAAACGGTCGAAATCGACCGACATGCATACCCTAATTTTGTACAAGATCTAAAACTTATTTTCTAACATACATATAACTGCTCTATTACAATAACTTCCTGGTTTATCATTAATCCACTACTGTATATGAACTCTAAACGATTTTCTTTATATAAAATTGATATGTCAATACTACAACCACAAACTTAAATAGTTAAAACTTACGTAGTCTGTATACGGTTTATTCATCTTCAACTTCCAACTTCAATATAACATAAAATAGCATCATATAACATAACACCACTTTAGCATTTCTCTCTAAAGGGTCTTAGTTAAAAGATCAGATCTCACGACGAGGGTTAAGGTATTCAAGCTTCGATCAGGCAGATCTTGTATAAGTTCTTGTAGAACGTAGAATTTTCGAAAAATAATGCGATATAGTAATAAATTATTAAAGACTAAAAGCACTTAGACTTGTTAAGGATAGGGGTATATTGCCTTTATTGTCATATGATTTGTTCCTGTAATACAAGGTCTCTAGTCTAGTCTACTACTAGAGATGTCGAGTTGGAGAAGGCATATAAAAATTCCTTGTCTATAAATACATGTGTGTTTGACTCTTTCTTGGTAGAAGGAAGATCAGCAAATTGATGGAAATGGCTCACAGTGTTTCAAAAGAGAAATCCATCGTCCAAAAATCTGTAACTTTTGAACGGATAGAGATTTTTTAATGCGGTTTTTTGCGTTCGTCAGAGAAGATAGCATTCCTTCTGGTTCTTTCTAGTTAAGACATAACATATGTTTTTTTATGTTAGGAGATTAGTACTAGTTTACAATGAAAAGTTTAGATTGTCCTGGAATAATTTATCTCTAAAAATATAGATACATTTGTACCTATGCTACTTCTTATGAGTGTAAAATCAAAACTACCTAACTTACAATTGATTTGACTTTTGGTTTATGGCTCTTTACCGACAGTACGCATAAATCGTATAACAATCGTATACAATAATTAGTGTAAATTATTATATATGATGTAATAATTTCCACAGCTTTAATTTGTATATATTCATATGTATTTATGATTAATGACGCTGTTTAATATTTTCTATTTTTAGACCAAAGGCTCAAATGCTGAGAATCCCTTACCTGGCACGATTGTAGACAATACAATAACCCAGTTAAATTTATTCGATTTTTTCCTAGTTTCACAATCAGTTCGGCAGGGTACAGTAAGCCCAATACATTATATTGTTTTAAGAGATGATGGCGAATATAATCCTGACATTTTGCAGAGATTAAGTTACAAGTTATGCTTTCTTTATTATAACTGGCCAGGTACTATACGTATTCCAGCTTGTTGTCAGGTAAGAATTATAAGTTTACATATATTTACCTTCTTGTATGTCTGTTACATATTATGACATGACATTGTGCGCTGGTAGTAATAAAAAAATCTAAATGCAAGCACAATTTTTATCCGCGCCATTCGGTTGATATTTAAGGGCCATTGTAACCAGTTTTGTTTTTATGAAAATGGCATTTAAAAAGTATACAAGCACATTTCATCCAATAAGTTCTTGTAGAACGTAGAATTTTCGAAAAATAATGCGATATAGTAATAAATTATTAAAGACTAAAAGCACTTAGACTTGTTAAGGATAGGGGTATATTGCCTTTATTGTCATATGATTTGTTCCTGTAATACAAGGTCTCTAGTCTAGTCTACTACTAGAGATGTCGAGTTGGAGAAGGCATATAAAAATTCCTTGTCTATAAATACATGTGTGTTTGACTCTTTCTTGGTAGAAGGAAGATCAGCAAATTGATGGAAATGGCTCACAGTGTTTCAGAAGAGAAATCCATCGTCCAAAAATCTGTAACTTTTGAACGGATAGAGATTTTTTAATGCGGTTTTTTGCGTTCGTCAGAGAAATATTTCTAAGTACACTTAACTAACAGTTAATAAAATTTAAAAAATTTTCTGTAACAGAATCGCTCCTATTTTTTCTCATCAATTAAAAAATTAAAAAAATCACACATCAACTTTTTTGAGATAAATGTAAGTTGTATTAAAATAGATCTTTTTCAAAATATTTTGATGTAAATAATTTAGGAATATGCTCCGTAACGTACTTCCGTCTTATCATTGACTCATCGCAAAAACATTTTAAGGCATTTGCGTTTTTATTGTTTCCTAGGAAATTATAAATAATCAACCGAAAATAATTCCAGACAGCAGACTCATCAGGTGTCGAATATGTTTAAAATTTCTCGTCCTTCAGCAATTTTATGCCTGGCCCAACGAACATGCCTTTTTTGATCCTTGAGTAGGAAATATTTTAAAAAACTTTTCATAGATGAGTGACCGCATATTTGATGTGTTTGCCAACTGTGACGTTCCCTCATGGCGGCCAGTCTTTTCGCTTATATAATGAAGATAAATTGAAAATTGAAATTGAATTGAAATAATGAAGATCTCCAGCGCGGCTATCCACAGGCACGTAAAGCAGCAAAATTTGGTATAATTGCATTCCACACGACATTCCGAAGACTTTAAGTTCATGCATCAACGCTTCATAGTTGATACATTTCAGAGAGGTGACTATTGTTTCGTATGACTCTTTTGTGTGGACAGCATTTGCGATGAGAATAAATGGCTTTTCGTTCCCATTCCATAAAAGTACGGCTTTCACACTCGGTTTGCTGCTATCAATAAACAACCGCCAGGCCGTTGTACCCTGAGGCATCACGATATCCTCGAATAAGACTTTAATATCGCAAAATCAATCATCTTTATGCGTGAAATACGTAAATATTCGTGTGGTAAAACGTTGATTTCACTGTCTGAGCCCAGAAGACATACTGCTTCAAGCGAGATGTAAACACTTCCATTTTCTATTTTCGGAGTTCCAGATCTCTTACCAAATCATTCAGTTTTAACTGCGATAGATATTGTTGGTCTCCAGTATTTCCAATTTCACTTCCCCCCGTACCCGTCGTATTTCTGATGAATCCATAGCTTCACCTTCGGAAGTTTATTTCGT
Source organism: Myopa testacea (assembly GCA_949629155.1). Lineage (NCBI taxonomy): Eukaryota > Metazoa > Arthropoda > Insecta > Diptera > Conopidae > Myopa > Myopa testacea. The sequence continues at coordinate 28,573,650 of OX451347.1, forward strand.
ATACTGGCTTTAATACTGGCGTATAAATGGCTTTAGGTTTGTCATACGATAAGTAGTCATCAAGAAAAACATACTTTTTAGAACCAGAATTCCGTACAAAAAGAGCAACATGACACGAACTCCATATAGAACAGAACTTGATGCCCTTCATCATCTATTCCAAAGCACTTCAGCTAACTCTTTTGAGGCAAATCTGGAATCTTCAGATTTGGTCCTTGGCGACTTACCACATACACATAACGGAAAGCGTTTGCATTGTTTTTAATTACATTAGAATTTTCGGCTCCTTTTACTCATTTCACACCAGTATATCTGTGTGAATGTAAATAACCTTACAACATTCAAAGTTGGAAACAAGATTCCTTTTATAAAATATCATGGTCCTTCTACATAAGTTTTAACAAGGGTTTATTGCCTGTGCATTTTTGTCCTGATTAAAAAGGGCTTATGCAGCTTCATATAAACAAGCAAAACTCATGGAAAATATTATTATATACCTGAAATATGCTCAAATTTTAGTCTGCAAATATGAATATTAAGCCCCTTTTAAACACTTCATAAGCCAATGCAATGGTTCCCTTTCTACCTTCGAGAAAATATGGCAGTTAACACAATACCAAATTCTTCTTCGATTTTTATGCCTTTTATTATTTATGAAACAAAAATTCAACAACACAAAAAAATTCACAATATAAAATTAATAAAATAGAAATAACTTATTAAAATAAAACTTAATTTTTATAAATAAAATGCACTAAAAAGTGCGCTTTATATTTAGAGCGAAAAATTTATAAATCTTTTCAAGTGCTTTAATAAAAGTTTGGGTATGGGTTAGAGTTAGACAATTGTAAGATAGTCTGTTTTTGAAAAGTATGTAATCGACAAATTGTACACATTTTTAGAACAAATTGATATAATCATTTTCATTTAATTTATTTTTTTCATTTATTTATTTACTTAAGACAAATGTACACTAAGACTATGGTGTTTTCTAGTACATACAAGTAACTATAAAAATGATCATTAACAAATTATGATAATTATTATTATTAATACCTAACAACTTAAGACTTAGAAAAGTAAGGCCAGAAAAGAGAGAAAAAATAGAAAGAAGAAGAGAGTCTGATTTGAACACAATGATTTAGGCAGTGGAAAAGTACTGCATAATTGCTTTCTTGAAGCCGCCCCCCCCCCCCCCTTCGATAGACGTCTTAAGGTCAAAGGTAAGGAATTTCAAAGTCGAATAGTGCTAATGAAGAAGTGTCGACTGCTGTTGAGAAAATTGCACCTACGAACAATACAAGTTAAAGACCTAGCCAAATGAGCAAGTTATAGTTTCTCGTATAGGTAAATAGGGATTTTGGTACGAACCAGCTTATCTACACAAAGAATATTTAGGATATTTAAGTATTCAACTATACGACAACGTAGAATACCCTTACTCAACGTGGAGATATGATCAAAGCGTGAGACTGCATACACATATCTAGCAGCACTGTTGAATGCCACAAGGCTCTTATGTTGAGAATGAGTCTAAACGGCCAAAAACAATACCAATAGAGCACAAATGCGGCATAACCAGCTGTTTAAGAAGTTAACGCCTAATCACAGTGGAGTAAATAGTGCAGAGGATCGCAAGCACCTCAGTAAGCCATATAAAGGGTCCGCTATCTAACGTTTTTTTTTCAACTAGTGCTTATTTCGTGAATGGTATCACTTAGCTCATGTCTGATTTGACAGATAATTAGTTTTATCCTTCCGCTGAACGAATATGGTTGTGTATACGCTTGAACAACGCTGGGAAATATTGCGACATTACTTTGAAAATCCGATGCCGATTTTGCCAAAAAAATCATCTTTTCAGATGAAGCTCATTTTGATCTTGGCGGGAATGTAAACAAGCAAAATTGTTGCATTTGGGGCACAGAAAACCCGCATACATTGAAAAGCCGGTGCACCCAAAACGAGTCACTGTTTGGTGCGGATTTTGGTCCAGAGGCATAACTGGGCCATTTTTCTTTGAAAATGAGCAAGGAGTGGCCGTTACAGTCAATGGCGATCGTTATCGGGCCATGTTGAAGAGGAGGATATAGGCAACATTTGGTTTCAACAGGACGGCGCTACGTGCCATACAGCCGAAGCTACACTCGCATTTTGAAAAAAAAAAAGTTATTTGGCGGACCCTATACCTTACCCACAGTACAATTAACATGGTCCGTACAAGTAAATTTAGAATTAAGTATAAATCCAAGGTTTTTAACTTTGCACACAAATTTGAACTGCGCAGCACCATAAACAGTGGGTGATAATCATCGAAAATACGGGGTTGTCTTATAGTAGGCAAAACTTTAGAGATGGCGGTTTTAATGCAAAGCAAGCTTTTGTCAGTCCAAGCATTAAGAGCAGAGAGGTCATAATTCAGTCTATAACTAATATCTTCAGCAAGACTTAGAGGCCCAGACAAATAGGTCTGAATATCATCAGCATAGAAATGTATGAATGAATACTCACAAACTGAAAAAACATCATTAATGAAGATGAAAAATAATAACGGATCCAGAATTGATCCCTGAGGAACGCCGGTGGTGACTGCCTCAACGAAAGACAATCGGCTCCCAACTCTAACACAATTATTTCTACCCTCCAGATAACTAGTACGTAACCTCACAGCGCTACAACTAAAATTAAAATATATGCTGAGCTTATTACAGAGCAGGGTGTGATTAACCGAGTCGAAAGAAAGTCGATTAAAAGAGTCGAAAGGAAATCTTGGTCATAATAAAATTCTAATGTCATCAGTTACTTTCAGCATAGCCGTCGAACAACTGTGGCCACAATGTCAGCCCAACTGCAGAGGGATAATAAATTGCGAGAGTTTAAATAAGCTGACATTTGCAGAATCCTTTCCAGAACCTTTTCCAATGCTGGTAAAATACTAATCGGTCTGAAGTCTCTAGGAACAGCGGAATAACTCGATTTGGCAATTGGAATTATCATAGCTCTTTTCTATAGGCTCGGAAACCTAGAGCTTGTCAGGCAATGATTGGCAATATGCGTGAGGAATGCTAAAATAAACGGAGAAACAATCTTAATAAATCTCATTGACAGTCCATCAACCCCCACTGCATTAGAACCCAACTTAGGCAAGATGCTGTCCAGTTCTCTTAGCGTTTTTTAATAACATAGTGGCTCTAATACGCTCAATATTATACTGCTCCCAGACAATAGCTGACCTAGAGTTTTTATACCCTACACACGAAGTGAATAGGGTATATTCACTTATTGCTTCCGTTTGTAACACATTAAAGGAGGCGTGACAGATATAGAAAAGTATATATATTCTTGATCAGCGTGACCTCCTGAGTCGATTTAGCCATGTCCGTACGTCTGTCTGTCCGTCTGTCTGTCTGTCCGTCTGTGGAAATCACGATTACAAGAGAACGAATAGAGATATCTTCTTCAAACTTGGCACGAATATTGTCTATCATTAGAAACTCATCGCTATTGAAAATGGGCAAAATCGGACCATTACCACGCCTACTTTTTATAGTAAATATAAATTAATCGATGCTTATAGCTCAATTTATGAGCTTGTAAAATGAATTTGAGGTTGAAATTTTATTCATAAATCAACTGTCTTTGACCAAAACAGACTACCAAAAATGGGCGTGATCCGCCCACTAATTAAATAAAATTCGATTTCAGAAGAACGAATAGAGATATTTTCACCAAATTTGGCATGAATATTCTCTGTCATCACTGGCTATTTGAGATTGAAAAGCAAAAAAATTAGACCATTGCCATGCCTAATTTTTAAGTAAATGTGTGTAGGGTATATGAACTTCGGCCAGGCCGAAGTTAACACTCTTTCTGGTTACATTTAGAATGGAGGTTGTTCCTTAACTTTATGGCAGACAAGACACGGTTAGTGACCTGTTGTATCTTCTTACGTGGTCTTCTGATATCTCTGTTGTCCTTTGGACAGCAAGTAAAACTCCTGGTCGTTGACTTACTATTTTATGATTTTTATTTATTATTATTTTTATTCACTACTGTTATAATTACACTTGTCGTTATTTACATTTATGTTTTTTTACACTATAATTAAACTAACAATACGCGACTTTATACGCGGGACTTTAGACGACTTCTTCGTTCGGATTTTACTACAAGACTGCTCAACTTAAACTGCTTAATTTCAACTCTCACTTTCAATCCGAAAGATCGGTTTATATCTCTTCTGAGATTCGTTGTTGGCCAGAATCATTTCCGCACCGTTTTGCAATTAAGCTGGACACTCATTACAAATTTGGAATGAGATCAAGTTCGCGCGCTGTTCAACTTATTGGAATGCGATCAAGTTCGGCTTTTATCTGGGCCACAGTGGTGTGTGATTCACTTGTACTTTCGAGCTTCACAATTAAAGTGTAGCCTAGAAGTTGTGTTACCACACGTTAAGCATTGTTACCTACTGGGCCGAAAGGTATGAGGTGATAATCAACGTTAAGCAGAGCAATGATTCTGACCTACAACATCCCTCCACCCTAGGGGAAGAAAAATTTAGTATCATATGAAACGATATTAAATTTTTCTTGTACATTTATGTTCCATTGAATTGTGGGTGGCTTATGTATACTATGGTTTTCCTTATTGTCTACTTATGTGTTTTTTTTTTCTCTTCTTTTGTATATACCATAGTTAAATTTTTGTGTGATAATAGTTAATATAAAAGTTTTTGCAATAATCGTCAGTAATGATAATATAATAGCGATTGTGATACAAATATTGTAACTACCGGTAGCCGCGCTTCTTCGATGTGTGTATGTTGATGTTGGTGTCGACCTTGACGTAGCTGTTGATGTTATTGTTGATGTTGTTGTTGATGTAACTAGTTTTGTTGATGTAACTATTGTTGCTGATGTACACCCTTTTGAATTGATGTCCTCTTCTCGATTTGTTGTGTATAACTGTGGTTGGTGGGTAGTTGTGTTTGGAACGGCTGCTGTTAATCTGCAATTTCGATCACATGTTGTTCGTAGTATGGGATTGATGGTTGGAACTACGATTTTCGCCAGAATTTTCGCTTGTAGAGTACGCAAGCGCTGGTATCCCTGCTTCATTCGTAGTCGCGTCGCATTTCTTACAACGCTGCCAATTTATGTATGTATATCTCAATTTTTACTTTTGTGGCTGCTGCTGCTGTAAGATGAATTGGCCCATGATTTGGCTGGCGAATCTGTGACTGCTTTACTTTCGTCTACTTGGTGGTTTATCGCCGTTGCCGCCACTCGATGATGCAACAATTGATGTTGTTGTATTTATTTGTTGATAAACCTTTTGGCTTAAAGCGATCATGATTGACTATGATTTCGCTGTTGAGCGGCAACTTAATTGTCTCCGCCGATGAATTTCTAATTTTCTCCGCAGGATTACCATCAAGTTATCTTATCGTGGGTTTTGTGTTCTCAAAGTGCTTGACGCTACTGTGTATTCGACCCCACTACAGTAATTTTCAGTTTCAACTATTGCTGCTGTTCGCCCCCTTTGCTGCTTTCCATCTTGTTTTTGTTTGTGATGGTTGCATTCGCTAAGGTGATCAGCTGTTGCATCTAATGTGCATAATGTGTTGTTCCAGCTACCAGCTACCCTTCCCCCTTTGAGTTGGATGGGCGCTATTCGTCGCCCCGTTGTCAAAATGCTGCGGTGTGTTGTTACACTTTTATTCAGGTCAGTATTACAATTACTATCAATTTTTTATCTATATTCTTTTTCTTTCCCTCTTTTACAATATATTCTTATTTAATTTGTTCGCAATTATAAAGATTTGAAGTCATTTTCGTAGCGTATATTATTTTAATTTAGGAATATTAAGTATTTAACAATGTTTTATCTTGATTGTATTCCATTACATAATTTCTAATAATTATTTAATTCAACACAAGTTTCAATTCCTACAATAAATATCGACGTTATTCTAGTTGAATATAATTTGTTACGTTATTAACTGTATGTAAATATATATCTTTAAAAAAAATTTTTGTACAAGTATTTTAATATATTCCCTTTTTACTAATTTTATTATAATTATATTCTTTGTTACTTTTAACTTGCTTATTTCTTTTCTTTTCTTATGCCTTTTTCCCCCATTAATTAACTGTACATATTTGTTTCTAAATTAAATTAAGTTTAAAATATTTTTAGTTGTACTGTAAGGCTGCTCGCACACTGCATGCGTTTTTCGTTTGTCCGAATTCTGACGAAAACATGCGAACGATTCCATTGCATGTTATTGATTGTAAATGCGGACATTGAAGCACTGTTCCGTCGTCAGAATTGCTGCGAAAAGTTGCGAATTGCGAACGATCCCATTTGAATGGGTTCATTATTGTTTTTTGTTGTTTTAAACTGACGCTGCATTTTGCTCGTGTTCAGTTGCTCTAGTTCTACACCTGCTTTGTTGCGTTGAATGAATCGCTCCATTCTTGTTTATACAGTGTTCCACTAAAGTCTTCGTACAGCACTTCGTCACAACTTCATTGATAAAAAAAGGTAATGCGTGGCAAGAATTTAAATAAAAATTTAATGCAGCTTTGTTTATTAAACCATTTCCTTCAATTTAACAAAAAAATAAACCAATTTCATCAATTAATCCAAAAGTTATTAACTAAAATCGCGAAAAAGTCACTGAATCAGTTCCAATAAAGTCTTCGTACACTCACAAACAAAGTAACTAAAAATCCTTATAAACTGTGAACTTTTTTTTTAATATTTTGTGGGGTAGCCTATATTCTTAATAAGGGCTTTAAGAAGGTCCGGCATCGATTCCACAACTTTCTGCACAAAGCGAGGTTCGATTTTCACCCATTCGTCCTGAAGAACATCATTTAGTGGAGACTTTGCGCTAATATGATGCGCCCTGATCCTTTTCTCAAGCATATTCCACATATACTAAATGGGGTTGAGATCAAGACTCTGTGGTGGTGTTTTGAGTATATGTGGAATATTATACGCCAAGTACATCCTGGTGTTGTGAGCCATGTTTTTGGTATAATTATCTTGCTGAAAATAATATCACTGATATACGCTTCATTTTCCAGCTCTTAGCTTCAAATTTCTCTTCAATATATCGATGTATGTACGATGGTACATAGCTTCTTCACTTATCCCCAAGTTACCAACGCCACTAGCAGCCATACACCCCCATACTAGCACCCCGCCACCGCCAAATTTTACTGTTTTGATTGCATTTTTTGGATTGTAAGATTTTCCCGGTTTTTTCAACACTCTAAGTTTGCCATTAGACCCAAAAATGTTATAATTCGACTCATAGGAGAATATAACATTCCGCCAAAACTCGAGAGATGCATTTTGGTATTTAGAAGCGAAGCCCATACGCTTTTTGCGATTTGTTAGATTTATCAGTAAAATATGGCGGTGGCGGGGTGCTAGTATGGGGGTGTATGGCTGCTAGTGGCGTTGGTAACTTGGAGATAATTGAAGAAGCTATGGACCACCGTACATACATCGATATATTGAAGAGAAATTTGAAGCTAAGTGCTAGAAAATGAAGCATATATCAGTGATATTATTTTCAGCAAGATAATTATCCCAAAAACATGGCTCACAACACCAGGATGTACTTGGCGTACAATATTCCACATATGCTCAAAACACCACCACAGAGTCTTGATCTCAACCCCATTTAGTATATGTGGAATATGCTTGAGAAAAGGATCAGGGCGCATCATATTAGCGCAAAGTCTCCACTAAATGATGTTCTTCAGGACGAATGGGTGAAAATCGAACCTCGCTTTGTGCAGAAAGTTGTGGAATCGATGCCGGACCTTCTTAAAGCCCTTATTAAGAATATAGGCTACCCCACAAAATATTAAAAAAAAAGTTCACAGTTTATAAGGATTTTTAGTTACTTTGTTTGTGAGTGTACGAAGACTTTATTGGAACTGATTCAGTGACTTTTTCGCGATTTTAGTTAATAACTTTTGGATTAATTGATGAAATTGGTTTATTTTTTTGTTAAATTGAAGGAAATGGTTTAATAAACAAAGCTGCATTAAATTTTTATTTAAATTCTTGCCACGCATTACTTTTTTTTATCAATGAAGTTGTAACGAAGTGCTGTACGAAGACTTTAGTGGAACACTGTATTTTGTTTGTTGTTACCGGGAATTCGTTAATATTTTACATTGAATATTTATGTACTACATTTTATATGATATGTTTATATATTTGTAAGATATTATTTTGTATTTGTAAGATATGTAAGATATTTGTAAGATATATTTATTTATATATTTATAGAATATTTATAAGAGACAAAGATCTTTCTTATTTTAGATTTATTTATATTACATTTTCTATTGCAACGATTGCAACTAGATGCATTTATGATGTGTAAATTATGGTTATGCATAAACTAACTCTTTATGCATAGATTTCATGTGCATTTATTCCTATAATAAATGCAAATGCAATAGTAATGGCTGTTTATTTAAAACGGAAACAGCTACTTTTCATGAACCGTATATTACCAATTAAAATTAATACAATCTAAAAAGTTCAATTCCAAATTTACAAAAGAAATTACTCAAATCTTAAGTACGAAGTTATTTTATTACTATATAAGTTTTCTTTTCTTATATTTTTACGCTTAAATAAACAAGTGGTTGCTTATTGGAACGTTATTCTGATTTTCTTTGTGACCTTCGTTTTGAAATTTGTTGAATTTCACTCGTTATTCAAACGTAAGATTAAAATCAATTTACAATTAATAGTAGTAAATTATTAGTAATAAACTTAAAAATGTTATTTTCATACTATGCTATAATAAATTCTATCAATCCTATTTTATGAATTTTTATTCTATCCTACTTCTAATAAGGTGACTATTGTAAATAACTTTATCTATTTTACTCCTAAACCTATTTTCTTATTTACTATTATATAATTTAAGTAAGTACTTTACTTAAGTACTTAAGTAAGTAAGTTATCGTACTGATTTTTGGTTATTTGTTTAGCCATGTCCTGATTTTTCCCCACTATTTCGTGAGCTCTTTGTATTTGGAATTTTAATACTTTGTTTGGGTCTTCGGCGTTATACACCGGACTACACTTCCTTTTTAAGTTGGTCGGCATCTCTATATCAAATCCGAATAGAGTACGAAACGGTGTTTGCTTGGTCGTAATGTGGGGTGTGTGGTTGTGAACATGCATCGCTGCAGTTAACCATTGGTCCCAATTCGACCCGTCTTCTTTAGCAAAACTACGCAAATATTCCGCTAACGGTCTGTGGCTTCTCTCTAATGAGCCATTAGCCTGTGGATGGTAAGGCGTTATGTGTAATTTTTTGATACCTAATAATATGCACGTATCTGAAAACAATTTCGAAATGAAATTAGTTCCGTTATCAGTAATAAGAATTCGTGGAATTCCGTAACGCGTGATTACTTCATAAAAGGCCCTGGCGACAGTACTTGCTTCCGCGTCTGGGATAGCTGTACATGCCATAAATTTTGAAAAATCTTCTTGGAATGTTAAAATATATTTGTTACCGGATACAGTTTCTGGCAGAATACCTACTATATCCATGTAAACTTTGTCGAATGGCCGCATATCCGTTAGCACCATGGGCACTTTTGTCAATTTCGAACTTTTGTTAGCTTGGCATTTCGGACAGTTTTTGATGAATTCCTTTACTTGTCTTTGCATTCCTGGCCATCTGAATTGTTTCCGGATTCTTAAATACGTTTTCACTGCACGCTGATGTCCTCCCAGTGGTGAATTGTGAAAGTCTTTAATCACTGTTTCTATTTGTTTCGGGTCGGACAGCAATGTTGCTGTGTTATTTCTTCCGTTTCCCGGTTCCTCATTATCCTTGTCGGCTTCAACGGTTGTTCCTTGTTGTTGGCCTTGGTTGGCTGTTTTTGTTTTTGACCGTGTTTGTACGGCTCCTATTGGTTTGCGGTTTTCCTGAGGAATTCTGCTCAGTGCATCCGCGTTCAAGTTTTTCTTGCCTGGCTTATATAAAATTTCAAAATCGTATTCTGACAATTTGTGTCTGAACCTTGCCAGTCTTGAGGTTTGGTCCTTTAAATTGGCTATTCCCTTTAGTGGTTGATGGTCAGTAAAAATTTTGAAATGCCTCCCTAAGAGATATGCTCTGAAGTTTTTTGTTGCCCAAACTATCGCCAAGAATTCCTTCTCTATTGTTGAATATCTCTTTTCTGTGTCGCTCAGCGTTCGGCTAGCAAACGCTATTGGTCTATCTTCGCCTACTTCTCCTTGCGAAAGTACTGCGCCCAACGCTTCGTTACTTGCGTCGGTAGTTAACAGAAACTCTTTTGAGAAATCTGGATATACCAACACTGGTGGTGACAATGACTGCTTCTTTTAGTCGTTCAAATGCTTGCTGGCAGTCTTCTGTTCAGATAAATTTTGCGTCTTTACGTAATAATTTGTTACTTGGCAGCGCTATCTTAGCTGTGTTTTCAATAAATTTCCTGTAGTAATTTATTAGTCCATGAAATGCTTGTACTTCTTCTCTGTTTCTCGGAACTCCTATGTTCCTTACGCATTCTACCTTGTAGGGATGTGGTAAATCACCATTTGTCGAGCATTTGTGCCCTAAACAAACTATTTCCTTCCTCAAAAATTTGCATTTTTCTGTATTCAGTTTTAAATTATGTTCACGTAATTTCTGTAATACTGAACATAACCTTTGCTCGTGTTGTTTCAGATTTCTACCATATATAACTATGTCATCTAAATAAACAAAACAGTCTATACCTTGTAGACCTGTTAGGATATGGTTCATTATCCTTTGAAATGTGTCTGGAGCACCTGTTAGCCCAAATGGCATCCGATTGAATTCGAAATGCCCTAGCCCTTTACTGAATGCTGTTTTCTCCTTGTCCCTTTCACCGACTAAAACTTGGTGATATCCACTTGCCAAATCTAGCGTTGTAAAATATCTGCTATGGCCTAATTACTCTAAGATTTCGTCAATACGAGGAATGGGAAAAACTTGTTTAATCGTTGCTTCATTGAGTTTCCTGTAATCTATTACAAGTCTCCATTTTTTCTCCCCGTCCTTGCCACTTTTCTTGGGCACTAAAAGTAACGGCGAGTTCCATGGTGATGTGCTATGTGTGATTATGCCATCATCTAGAAGTTTATTTACTTGCTTATTTATTCCCTACCTATGTATTTGAGGTAATCTGTATTGTTTTCTGTTTATGGGCGGCTGATCTGCGCCTGTTGGAATTTCGTGATTTAATACGCTTGTAAAAGAAAGTTCGTCTCCTTCTAATAGGAAGACGTCATGAAATGATTTTAACACTTCTTCTATGGAATGCTTTTCCTCTCTATATTTAAATTTTTATCTAACTCAATTTCATGGAGTAATTCAATTATTCTTCTTTTGGCATCTATTTTGCCTATACTATTAACTGACTCAGTACTTTGTATTGCGTACTCGTTGAAATTTGTGAATTTTGGTGTAAATTCGCTGTTTATCTCATAATCATACTCTGTTGTATTTAATATGGGAGCATAAACCGTATTATCTTTCACATTTACTAATGTGTCTGCTATATAGATTCCTGGATCTATTTCTTCTTTATGAATGACGACATTTTTAAATTTTGTACGAAGTTTTAGTGGTTCTATCGTAATTGTTCTAGCATCAACTGGCATATAATGTTGTTCATTTTCCTCTTCTATCTGCACAATAGTTTTTATCGGTAATTCCAGAATAACCTCTTTCTTTTCATTGAAGAGTGTTAAAATCTTTTCCATTGTGTTTATAATGGAGTTGTTCCACAAATGATCTCTTCCTAATATGCCGTCTGCTGGTACTCTTTGTTTAAGTGACGGCGTTAAACGTAAGGACTGTACCTCATTATGACATATAGTAGTTGATCCTTCTGTAGTCACACAACCTCCAAATGCTCCGCTTAAGTCTTTCCTATTCGACTTGTCTATTATTGTGCTAACTTTTATCGCACACTTCTTTATCAGGCTTGTATCTGCTCCTGTATCTACCAGTAAAATGAGTTTTCCATTATTAGCCTCTGCGCAAGGTAATTCAATGAACACGTCATTTAGCTGGGTTTGAGTGCAGCTAGATACCCCTGTTTCTACATTTTTATTTTTAGTTACTAACTTATTCATTGAGCACGGTATCTGTGTATTTAAACTTTGGTTTTTATCTTTCAACTTAATTGGCATCTCTAAATCAACTGTTTCTCCAAACGTATGATTTCTCTCTGTTACGTAATTTTTCTTATTATTATCAGTCCCTTTTAACTTGATATTAATTTTTAAGTCTCTTGAAGGTGGTAACGTTTCAACAATCGCTTCCGATGTCGGACTTACGATTACCACTTTATTCGTTAAAGCTGGTAACGTATCCACAATCGGTTCGGATATATGAATTACTGTTACTCCTTCATTTGGCCTTAAGTTACTAATATTTTTGGGTCCTCAGATTATTGCCCTATTCTGGGCCCTTGGCAGTTTCCCGGACTATTAGTTTGTAACGATTCCCAATTCTTTTTTGCCTCGCAATTTTTTATCATATGTCCTGGTCTATTACACCAATGACATGACGTTTGGTTTGCTCTGTTCGGCTGGTTCCCCTGCAATCCGTTCAGTATAGTTGGGTTAGGGTTTATTGCCCGTTTTTGGTTCCCATTCTGCTGGAATTTTAAGGCCAATTCTGCTGGACTTGGTTAGATCGCCAACTCTGATGAGGTCGGTTCCATTGCTGATTTCCTTGATTTTGGTTGTTAGTCCTAAGAATTTTGTTGCTGTACCCACTTCTGTTGTTGACCTTGTTGTCACACCTCCAATTTGTCTCCTGTCCGTATTTTAAACACTTCTGACAGTATGGCGTGTTCTTGCGAGTCAAACAATCGTCTCTTGTATGACCTCGCTTGTTACAAAATGAGCAAATTATTTTATTCGCCGCTCCTTGTGTAGTATTTTGTACCGAAGTTGGTTGCCTGGCAATTTTTTCTCCTGAAGCTATGCCGTGGCTTCCCTGTTGAATTTGCTCTTGTTGTTTATACGGCATGGTGGCAAGACGCGGTGCATTCATACTGTTTTCTATGGTTTCGAGTGCATCTATGGCTAATTCTACCATTTGTTCAATGTTCTTCTTCGTAACATTGAGCATATAAATTCTCAATGCGGCGTTCCTTAACCCTGTTTCAAAGGATTTCTCTACGGCCCCTTCCACCATACTCAAAAGTGCCATATCTCCGTTTCTATTATATTTCGTTCGAACTATCTCTACTGCCTGAGTTCGTAGGGTGTTTAGGCGTCTTGCAAACTGTCGTATATCTTCGTTAAGTAACTGACTACAACTTTGTATGCCTATTTTCACTGAGTCTAAGGATACCGTTGGTAAATGTGCCCTTTTTATTGTGAGGTAGAATTCCTCGAGGTTATTGAAGCGTTGTGACCTCACTAAATCATAGGCATCCCCATGTAACCTCTGCTTAATGCAGTCTATGTAGTCCTGAATGTTGTCTGCACCTACATCTCTTGCGGCTAATTCGCAGTGTATGAATTTATACACTTCGCCGCTTAAATCTGGCGAATGTGTTCCAGAAAATAGTGGTACCAGCCTATTTTTAATTTTAGCTATCTCTACTATACCCATTTTGGTTTGATCTTTTGTTGTCTTAATTTGTTGTAATGACCTTGCGTTGCAATCCTTCGGACTAACCGCGGACGTAGTTGGTTCCTTATGATGGAGTGACTGATTGTGATCTAGCGACATTTCCTGCCTTAGAAGTCTATTCTGCTCTTTTAGCTCTTGGATTCTTCTGTTCGCTTCTTCTAAAGAACTACAGTCTTCTCTTGATCTCTGTGCAAATCCCTGTTCTAATGTTCTATTCAACGTTTCTTCGGTTAGCCCCTTCTTCTCTAATAATTTCCTTAGTTGTTCGTTCTCGTCTTCTAAGGTCTTTAGTATGTTTTCCTGAAACTGTCTTTCCTTTAAATAAGTATCGAACTTATTTTTTAACGCGTTGAATTCTGATAAACAGTCCCTTAAATTTTTATTTTTGTTTTCTATTATAATTTTTAAAAACACTAGCAATTCCTCTACTAATGCGTCTGCTTTTTCTACAGTTGATATTTCTCCTAGTGCGTCTATTTTAGTTTTTATCAACTCTAAATATTCTTTATTGGAAACGGTATTTTTTAAGATGTTCCAAACTTTTGTCACTAGTTCTCCTACCTGTCTCTTCAAATCCCTATGGTCTTTTTCTAATGCTAAATATGCTTGTTCTTGAAGCGATTCGGCCATTAATTATCCTATACTTATTGTTCTAAGTATGTATTTTGGATATTTTTGGAATTAATTAAAACTTTAATTGATTCTCTACAAGCAATTAACTTTTGCTTATTCAGCTTTAATACGGCTCATTGACACCCTTTTTGGCTGAACACGTTGTAAACATTCGTACGCATTACTATTTTTTTTTTTAATTCGAGCTCGTGGCTCAATTCTGTTCGCCCGGTGCCTGACGTACATTTGATTTTTTTGCTTTCTTAGCATTTTTGCTATCAGCTGCTGCTTGTAGTTTGGCAATTCTGGCCTTGCTTGAAGTTCAAGTTCAAGTTTATGACCTATTTCTTTTTGCAACTACAGCAGAATCGATTTCGTTTAATTCTTGCAGCTATTGCTGTTAGCCTGGTCGCTATGAATTAATAAAAAAAATAACGAATATGTTTGGTGAATTCTTTTTATTTCCGAAACTTAATATAACATAGTTTAATTTTTTGTTTTCTAAATTTGTTTGTGTTAATATAACTCCAAATTTATTTTTTCATCACATTAAATTTGCTTCAAAGTAATACTTATAAATTTACTTGTATAATTCTAATTATTGTTTCCAAAGTTTAAGGTCTGCAATTTTAGATATATATTTTATTTTAACAATATATAATAATTTACTTTGTAATAATTTAAGAACGATTATGCTGGTTTCCTTTCTTAGTTCTTTGTTGGCCAATTTGTTGTATCTTCATGTTTCTAGCTCTTTGCGTTCCCTCAAACCTTGCTCTAGTTGATCTATTTCCTCCCAAACTTGGTGTGCCCTGTCCCACGGGATTGGGTTTACGTCATTTGTTACCAGTGCCTTTAAATATCCTAGTCGCTTCCTTGCCTTTACTATTTTGCCTCGGCGCCGCTGCTTCGGTTCCGTTCCTCCCTCTTGCTGCGGTATTGCTGTAGCCTCTTATTCCTTTCGAATTTGTTGCCGCTTTCGGTATTCCTCGATTGTTAGTCTGGCTGGTCCCTACTTCTTTATCTCCGATGGGATGTACTTCGGAGGTTGCACTTTAGTGTCCGTCACGTTTTGTGGAATGTACTCCATTTGTTTGATGAATTTTTCCAGATATTTTCCTTTCCCTGTTAATTTTTGAAATTTCCATTTTTATTAGTAGGGAAATTTTAGTCTGGTTTTCACTTATTGAACTTTTATTCACTTTCTTAACATGCTAAGTCACTCTCTTATTTATTTATTTAATTTTATTTAAATTTAAGTCGAGTTTCGATCTACTTTATTCTAAAGTTACTTTCGATTTAAATTTTTGTTTTTATATCAATTTTTATATGTTTCAATTTTTACTTTGAATTGAATTGCATCTTGTTTTGATTTCTAGCCAATTTTAAGTTAATTTAAAATTGTTTAAATTTGCTTAATTAAAATTGGATTTCATTGTATTTTAAAATTAGTCCTCTACTAAATAAATTTTAAACCTATGGAATAGCTTCCCGAGTGAAAAGTGTCGACCTCAGTAAAGATTTTTGTCCGGCTAATGCCTAGGACAAGGGGACAAGTTTGCCGTGCCTTACGCTGGCATCCTTTTGATGAAACCCGATGAATTTTTAGCTGAAAATTATTTTATGATTCATATAATATAATAATATAATATATTTTAATATATTAAAAGAATTAAATATTTTAATTCTAATAGTATCCTTTTGCTTTTTTCTCTTCAACTTTTACTTTTTACTAAGCTACTAATTTTTCTTATTTCACTGTTTCTTTTGTTTTACAACTTCATGCTAAAATCACCACCAAATTATTTTTCACTTTTGCGTTTTATTTATTAACGAAATTATCGTTTCATTTTTTACCAGTTTTCCTTTTTAAACTTTCTTTTAACACTTGATTTTACTTATATCTTGCTAACTGCTGCATTTCAATTACTGCTACAAAATTTTTATTTCACTGCTTTTTTTAAAAATTTTCTGTCAAATTCTTAGCTAACTTATTCTTTCACTTTTCAATTTAATCTTTTCCCTAAGCTACGAATCTTACTTATTTATTTTTGTATTTGATTGTTACTTACTTTTTCCCTTCGAGCGATCCTCGGCTCGAAAATCCGGCTGCGCCAATTTGTTGTATCTCCTTTCGTGGTCTTCTGATATCTCTGTTGTCCTTTGGACAGCAAGTAAAACTCCTGGTCGTTGACTTACTATTTTATGATTTTTATTTATTATTATTTTTATTCACTGCTGTTATAACTACACTTGTCGTTATTTACACTTATGATTAGTTACACTATAATTAAACTATCAATACGCGACTTTATACGCGGGACTCTAGACGACTTCTTCGTTCGGATTTTACTACAAGACTGCTCAACTTAAACTGCTTAATTTCAACTCTCACTTTCAATCCGAAAGATCGGTTTATATCTCTTCTGAGATTCGTTGTTGGTCAGAATCATTTCCGCACCGTTTTGCAATTAAGCTGGACACTCATTACAAATTTGGAATGAGATCAAGTTCGCGCGCTGTTCAACTTATTGGAATGCGATCAAGTTCGGCTTTTATCTGGGCCACAGTGGTGTGTGATTCACTTGTACTTTCGAGCTTCACAATTAAAGTGTAGCCTAGAAGTATGTGTTACCACACGTTAAGCATTGTTACCTACTGGGCCGAAAGGTATATGGTGATAATCAACGTTAAGCAGAGCAATGATTCTGACCTACAACAGACCCATGGAGAACCTATTTTCAATGACCTCAGCGTACGCAGCTGGACATGCTTAGGAAAAGCAGTATTAAGGTACGCCATAAGGACACGAAGTTTATCATCAATGGATACAGAACACCAGATATCATTCCAAGATACAGCTGCTAAGTCACTAAATAACGCAATATAATCAATTGAACTGAAATCATAATAACTAAAGCTAGAAGCCGTAAGCGCAGCCGTCAACTTCTCACCAATTGTCTCCTCGAGGCCTCGAGCTTAGTATTTAAGTTAGATACTGAGAACAAAGCAGTTGGAGAAGGTTATATCCTATCGGAGCGCAGCAATTTGGCGCCAAAAGTTGGTGACGTAGAATTTCCTTGAGAGGCCGATATATTTCCGATACAATAGCAATGCAACAAAATATCACTTAAAACGACAAAATCAGCAGCAGCATTCAAACACAAGAAAGATTGCAAGGCAGGGTAAACAAAACACTAAATAGAACTTAACAGCGATCACCAAAACACATCTAATCACACTGACATTCTTGGCAAGACTCGATCGATAAAAAAAATTGCTAAATCCGCTAAAATGATTTCCAATGCCCTAAAATATAAAGCTTAAAAAGAAACATCACAGAAGGACATTGAAATTTGCCCGCAATCACTTGGAGTGGACAGTTGGAAAATGGCAAAACATATTGTTAAGCTTATTTTTAAGACAGACTGCTATTTTTTTATCGAAAAAATTTTTAAATTTTAATTCCTTAAAAATTAAAAAAAAACAGTACAATTTTTTTAAATGAATGATCTATCTATACTTCTTTCCGTAGCATAAGCCTTTGTAATGAATGAAATACAAACATTATTTTTTTTGTAATAAAAATTTACAAATTCTACTAAATGTATTGTTTTGTTAAGACTTTAGTCTTGTGCTATTAAATGTATTTAGTCACTGCAATTATTTTGACCGCAGGTGTATGTACAACATTTTAGTTGTATTGTTTTGTCCACCACTATACATATATATTCTACAGGGTTAGGCGATTGAAGTGTTACCAACTTCACATACATGGCAACGCGATATTGCCAACTATATCAAATTCGAACCAATGATAGCTGTTTATATTGTTTACGAGCACAAGCATTAGCGTCTAAAGGCCTGATTAGTCGTACTTATAAGCACTTCGAAGAACTTGACGTGCTGTCAAAATCCACTTCTAGCTTATGGAAACGTGTGTATATGATCAGTCGTACTTACTCACAAGGGGAATATCAAATCGATTTTGATATATTGCTAAGTTCGAACTAAGTGACAGCCAAAACGCGTGACCATATCGAACTTGACGCTATTTTCGAAGATGTCGTCTTTGCTTGCCGAATTTGTAGTTTCTTTAACAATTCTTTAAACAATTAATTTATACGAAATCATCTCTATTATAACAGAATACAATACCATAATAATATATTAAATACTGTAAATATACAGGGTGTAACGCATAAGGTACGCCAAAAAGCTAGGACGGGTAGGTTGGGTCGAGACAAGAAAAAAATCGTATGGGAGGGGGGGGGGGTGCATTTTTCCCCGTTTAGGCGGGAGGGGCCATTTTCTAAAAACCCTACTTAACATCGGAAAAAAAATATTAAAAAATAACGGTTAGATCTAGATAACTTTTGCTCACTGATTTTCAAAGCCAAATATACGCTTCTTCATATCCTTTTTAAATTAGGTTCCTACGTCAAACAGTTTTCGAGAAAATTAATGTCGAATTTAAAATTTGGAATACAAATTCTAAAAAAAAAATTTTTCGTTTCAATTATTTTGTTAAATTACGGTATTAAGTATAAATTTTTTTCCGACCATAAAATTCTCTAATCAATTCTAGAGGAAGTACTTAAAACCCGAAGAATCTATGTTTTGTAGTTTCCGAGAAAAGTGAAAATTACGAAGCATACTTTCCTTTTAAATATAAATTTTTTGGCTACTTGTGTTTTATTACTGGTGCAATAATATGGAAAAAAGAGGGAGTTTAGTTCGTAATTCTCACTTTTCTCGGAAACTACAAAACATAGATCCTTCCGGTTTGAAGCATTCTCTCTAGAATTGATTAGAGAATTTTATTGTTGCAAAAATTTGTATACTTAATACCGTAATTTTTTAAAAAAATGGCGATAAAAAACGTTTTTTCGGAATTTTTATTCCAAATTTTAACTTTGGCATTAATTTGCTTAAAAACTGTTTGACGTGGGAACCTAATTTAAAAAGGATATTAAGAAGCGGATATTTGGCTTTGAAATCAGTGAGCAAAAGTTATGTAGATCTAACCGTTATTTTTTAATATTTTTTTTTCGATATTAATTCGGGTTTTTAGAAAATAGCCCCTCGCGCCTAAACGGGGGAAAATGCACCCCCCCCTCCCATACGATTTTTTTTCTTGTCTCGACCCAACCTACCCGTCCTAGCTTTTTGGCGTACCTTATGCGTTACACCCTGTATACATATACTAAAATTTTGCTGCTGATTGCAAATCAAAGGCAATTGCAATCTATATCAAGTAAAATCCCCAAAACCAAAAAAATACCCAATTTCGAACATTAGTCAACTAGTGGCTACATTAAAAGTGCCAGTATCCCCTGCAACTCGTAAACAACTAAGTTCTTCGAAACTTATAAGTGCTAAGTACGACTAATCAGGCTTTAAGTTTTATAGAACAAACGTTATTCGAAATGAAATTCAAAAGTAATAGTGTTATAAAGGGTCCGCCATCTAACGTTTTTTTTTTTCAACTAGTGCTTATTTCGTGAATGGTATCACTTAGCTCATGTCTGATTTGACAGATAATTAGTTTTATCCTTCCGCTGAACGAATATGGTTGTGTATACGCTTGAACAACGCTGGGAAATATTGCGACATTACTTTGAAAATCCGATGCCGATTTCGCCAAAAAAATCATCTTTTCAGATGAAGCTCATTTTGATCTTGGCGGGTATGTAAACAAGCAAAATTGTCGCATTTGGGGCATAACGAATTACCGCGGTATTGCGAAACTGTGTGCGCTGCCAAAACTTTTGAAAAAATTATTGTTAACCACATTTCTAGGAGTATTTATAGTCTTGTATCTCCGTCGCAACACGGCTTCTGCTCTGGGAAATCGGCGACTACAAACTTATTAGAATTTGTGACTGAAACGATCCATAATTTTTCGATGGGTATGCAGACAGATGTGATATACACTGATTTTTCTAAAGCATTTGACGTTGTAAATCATAAGCTGCTCATCATGAAGTTGGAGATTCTTGGATTTCCTAACGTCCTTGTTCAATGGATTCGCTCATATCTGACGCGACGCACGCAATCGGTTGCTTTTAGGAACCATGTATCCAAACCACTTAATGTGACTTCTGGTGTTCCTCAAGGTAGCCATCTAGGAACTCTACTGTTGGACCTGATTTTTATTAACGATCTCCCGGAAGTAATGAAAAGAAGTAACATACTTATTTATGCAGATGATGTCAAGCTCTTCCTCTCATTTAAGAATGAATCGGATTCACATTTTCTTCAACAAGATCTAAATATGTTAAATCATTGGTGTGGTGTAAATTGTATCAAACTCAATCCTCGGAAATGCATGCAAATGACTTTTTCGCGCTCGAAACCGATAATTGTCAAATACACCATTGGTTCCTATTATCTGGAAGCTGTGAAACCTGGATGGAAGATTACGCTTCCTGGATGGAAGATTACGCTTTACCGATCATGTGGACCGTATAAGTTCAAAAGCATACTCAACCTTAGGCTTCATCAAACGATGGTCAAAGGAATTTAAGGACCCATATATTACGAAACTGCTTTTTATCTCTTTAGTGCGACCTATTTTGGAATATGGTTCCCAAGTCTGGAGCCCTAGTTATTTTTGTCACATTGCTGATATTGAGTCGGTGCAAAAGCAATTTCTTCTTTTTTGCCTACGAAGTTTCCATTGGGACCCTCAAAATATGCCATCTTATAGATCGCGACTTAAATTGATTGACCTTCCTTCGTTAGAAGATCGGAGGAAAATGTTGAACTCTATTTTTATTTTGAAGCTCTTATATGGTTTCATCGATTGCCCGTATTTATTGAGCAAGATCTACATTAATATCCCTCGCCTCTTCAGAAGACACTATGATCCCCTTTTCTTAAACTTTTGTAAAACTAATTATATGCAACACGAACCCCTTCGGAAAGCCAGCCTGCTCGGATTACAACGAGGTTTATGATGTTATAAACTTATGCGACTCTATATATACGGCAAAAAGAAAAATTTTAAATTATCCTAAAAATATGTAATCTTAAAAAATCATCTTAAAAATAATGTAATCTAAATAATAAACTTTATAATCAAATCAGCTATAAAATCATATTAAGATTTAGCTGCTTTTAAATAAATAAATAAATAAATAAACACTTAGGAAAAGTACATTTCAAAGTAGATAAATACATTTTTCATTTTATGAATTCTTAATTCCGAGAAAATGGCTTCTACTCATTATGGTGTGATATATGCCTGCCAGGTAGAAATTACTGAATAGATCTCGGCGGCTCTTGAGGAAGTTGACTTTTCTAGGGCCGGTTCTTCACAACAAACCAATTCCGACGGAACTTCTTGTCGGCGGTTTTCTTTGTCGCCATCCTAAAAAACAATGTTTAATACTTTTCTTTGAATTGAAATCTTTGAATTAGTAAATAAGAAATACCTGTGGAATTTTTATATTGCTGTAGCTGGGAACTGTATCGTTGCAGTGGTTAATGAATGACAATTCATTATAGCACCACAAAGATGGGACTCGTATTGTTTCGTCTGTTCCACAACCACTGCGCTTTGAAGATTCTATCCGTTTCCTTTCCCTGTAAAGCTGCACTTGCAGCGTTTTCAATTTCGCCTTTATGTCTTTTACACTAACATTCGGTTTATAAATTGCCATTTCTGACTGAATGTTTGCCAGACAACGCTTCTTTTCATTTTATTAGTGTACTGTGTGTTCCTAGGATCGTATAAGCAAGGACACTCTGTGTATAGAGTAGTCAACTGCCTGGCTTGTTCTCTATTCCAGATCATATCCACTAGAAGTGGGAAAAATATTTCCATACTTATATTTCTTTTAAATTAAAACTAATTGCATATTAGCAAAATAGGGCCACATTCTATGGTGTCATCCGCACTATTTTTTTACTTAAAACATTTGCATTTTCGGCTTAAATCAGGCGCTCTCGACCTAACCAATGTTCTTGTTTCTGGCGCTGACCCTAACAACAATTATTTGTATTGCTCTCGTCTAGTTCCGGAATTATAGCCCTTTAATGTTTCTAAATTCCAGGCCTATATATGTTAAACTTTACGAGATACCAGTATGATATGAAAAATAAAATTTTAGATTTTTAGTACTTTTTTCCCCATTAATTAATGTTTTCCTAATTGTAATGTACGCCAAAAACAACAACAACATTGGTTACTTCGAGAAGCGTCTAATCTTTTCCCCTTCTTTTTAATTCTTTTTGAACTTTTCGTGACTTGATATTAAAATAAGGCAAATGGGACAAATAAACGAAGTTTCTCCGAAAAAGAGAATTTTTATACTCTACACCTTAAGGTTAATGGTATATTCACTTTGTCACGAAATGTGTAACGCATAGAAATAGAGACGATAGGTATAGAAAAGTATATATATTCTTGATCAGCGTCACCTCCTGCGTCGATTTAGCCATGTCCGTCCGTCTGTCTGTCTGCCCATTGAAATGATGCCGGGAAATGAAACATTTTTGTCCCGGAATCCAGGGATTTTAATTTTTACGTGAAATGAGAAGCCCTAGTCGGAACTTGAACTATGAACATATGTATGCATGCAATCAAATGTGCAACTTTTTACATATCACACATATGTACATAAGGTTTCTTAAGGCAGGCATCCACCAAAAATTCAGCACGCGAACTGTTCGCGTTCTGACCGCGTTCTTTTGTATCCACAAAAAATCAACACCAATAAGTTTTGTGTAGAAATTATAAAAATCTTTGTATAAATGGGAATTATAAATAATTCTAATTGTGTACAATAAATCTATGTATGTACTGTTTGTATATATTGTATATAAATGAGGAAAATAATGTAATAGTAAATTATGAAAATTGGTTTTTAATTCCGCAAATTTTTTCCAAAGTGTGCAACACGTCCCCGCATGTTTTTGACGCTGTGAAGAAATATCATAGGGAAATTCTAAATAATGAATTAAATATAACTATCGATTTCTAAAATGCTGTTAAATTTAAGTAGAGGTAAATTTGTAACAGCCTACATTCAACAGATAATGAACTTTAACTACGAGTGAAAAAAGTACCTTTAGGGAATGAATGGTTCTATATACTACAGTTTCATTCTTCTTCTTTTACTAAAAAGGCTAAATTTTCATGAAAATTCTGTCAAAATTGAGATTTACCGACTTTTGTAAATGTGTGAACTCATTTCAAGAAGTTATTGATTCAGATTTTCCTAAAGCTAAATTGATTCTACGTTATTTTAACAAATATACCAAAATAATATATTAGATCCCATGGATTCCATACAATGTTTGTTTCAACTACTTTCTGAATTGGCGAGTCCAATTATATATTATATAAAAAGGATATCTGACTAAAATTTAAAAAATTTTCGTTCTTGGATCTTTATAATTTTATGCTTACTTTTACTTTTAGTACGCTCACAAAATGGCTTATTTAATTGGACAGAGTATTCGGCGCTCCACATCTGAAGAACTTTCCAGGAAATTATTTTATCTATAAATATTTAAAAAGTCATTAAATAAATATTTCGTACCATATAAAGCAGGTTCGTATTTGTTACATTAAGGGATAAATCGTCAACAATGTTTAAAATACATTTTGTTTAAAACAGACTACGAGTACATATTCGACTACGAATGTTTTGGATTGAAAATGTTTATTTTTAATAATGTTTATTTTTATAGAACAATGTTTATTTTTGTTTCTCAGATGAATTTTGTTAGTTTTAATCTCAGATTAATTTACTTAATTTGTTAATGCAGTTTATTATTATTGAACAAATAAAATTTAAAAAAATATTAGAAATGTTATCGTTTTTGAAATTTTACAGACTCCACGTGTTGTATGTGGTAATCGCAATTTCCAGTTCCAGATATCTTGAATGTGTATAACCCAAGATCATATTATTACTTCAATAATAATGCTCAGTGAGTGAGTCAAGGCCAAGTTCATACCTTAATGCAACCACAGCACTTTGCTTGGTAAGCCAGAAGCTTCGTTCAAAAGCTAACTGTAAACTCAAGCTAGCAACCATAGCACTTTGGTTGGGAATAATTGTGGAAGCTGAGTTTCAGCGGCACGTTACCAAACCAAAATTAAGCTGGGCTCGAAAATATAAAAAGTAAAGAAAGAAAGTTAATGCGGAAGAATTAAATTGGAACGATTTAATTCTGCCGATACTAAAACTTTTAATTTCGCAAATATAAATATTGCAAAACACACCATACAGAACCACTTTGGTTCGGTCGACGGGTGCGTCAACCGAGCCAAAGTGGAAATAAGAAAATGCTCTAAGCGGGAGTCATAAGTTATACTCGGACTGGAGCAGTCAAAGATTTTCAAAGAATAAAGAACTCCCTATGAGGGGAAGAAAGGACAAACGGATATTTTACTTAGAGAAGGAGGTTAGGAATTGCGAAAGGTAAAATACAACATTTGGCGCAGCCGGAATTTCGAGCTAAGGATCGCTTGATTAGGTAAATATAAACATTATGTTTATGAGAGGAGTGCCAGCGTTAAGTAAGGCACGTTTACCCTTGAGTAAAAAAAGGAAAAAATTTAGGTGTGCCAGCGTCAATCACGGCACCCTTGTCTGTCCAATGGCGTTCCACGCCGGACAAAACCTTCTCTAAGGTCGACCCTTACCACTCGGGAAGCTATTAATATTTATTTAGTAGATATAAAGATGATTAATTGTTTGAATATAATGAAAATTTAAACAATTTTAAACTAACAATTTAAACAATTTTAAATTTACTTAAAATTAACCTTAAATTAAAATTGAATGGAATAAAATAATAAAAAATTGAAGGAAATTAAAAGTTATAAGAAACGAAAATGAAAATGGAAAGTAAAGTTACAAAGTTAACTACCTTAAATCGAAATCCAAATTAGGATTAATTGAGTTCGTAAAACAAAATTTGAAAAATTTAAAGCAAATAAATTTTTATTATAACTTTTTGCGTACGAGTGTAGAAAACCAAAATTTTAGTATTGTTTAAAACAGGTGTAAGTATTGGGCGGTTCCGATGCGGATGCTTAGAAAGAATGAATAAAGATTTGAACAATTCTGCCTATGACGAATACAACTGCTTTGCTGCGATGTCAAAACCCAAGAGGACGAGATCACCGGAACCTGCTTTTACCTCTCTCTCTCTTCTCCTCTCCTGCTTCCAGCAGTTGGCACACATGCAAGTGCTCATGCAACATTGCAATGTTGTGCAATTACGATAGTGATATGTTGTGCAATGGTGAGTACCATTCTGCGTACATCTAAACAACAGGCATGTCATACTCATGATATTACGGGCCACATGATCTAATTTCTCTTAAGTTTCGGGCCGCTTTTTTCAGTAAAGAATCACATCATCACAATCAACAAGTTCAATATCGATAGATAATGGTGAAGTAAACAGACGAAATTATAATTCACAGCTTTTAAAATATGAATATCTTCGATCGAACTCCATTTCTAACAAATTAATTTTGTGAGCATATTCTGCAAATTTTGATTTAGGTGATTTAATCAATATATGTTGACAGCTCTCAAAGTGAGACAAGTTTTCTTTTTCTATTTGTTTTCGCCAAAGTAATAATTTTTGCTTGAAAACGTTAATATTATCAAATAGCGTAGTTACAAAATGATTTTTGCCTTGAAGCTGAAGATTCTTCAATAATTTTTAAATTAACATCGCATCCACGAATATAAATGGCCAACTGAGTGATATTTCGAATATCTGTGCTTTCATCAATTGCTAGAGAGTAGGCTTGAAATGTTGATATTATTGAATTATGCTGATTTCTCAAATTGTCGGCTATTTCATCAACTCTGTACAGTATTTCGAGTTATACTTATAGTTTTAAATTTTTGTTTTTGTGCTGGACATAATACTTCCGCCGCTTTAATTAAGCATTCACTAATAAACTCCTCTTCAGAAAATGGTTTCGATCTGCTTGCGATTAAATGTGATAACATAATTGATTTTAATTCCGGCGATTTGTCTTCACGAAATTTAGCAACGTATTGGTCATAGTTTTTTTTATCATTTGTGTCATAGTGCCTTTTAAGATTATATTCCTTAGCAAGCGAAATAGAGTTTTTACATATTACCACAGAATAAATAGTATACAGAAGTTGCATCTCGTACAAAGCAAAATTTGTTCTAGGGTTTCAATATTGGCATCCTATCATTCGTTTTTCTCTCGGCTATTCACATATACACGACAGCACTCTTCGTTTTTTCACACCGACATTAGCGATCATTCCTATAAAGAGCAGTCAGTCGACGTGCAGACTGTTTTATAAATTCACTGTGCAAAATGTTTGATAAGGAATCGGAGAACCCCTTTTTGTTTTTTGAAAATAATTTAGGTGAAACGCAATGTCTGATTTGTTGATCAATATTGACTACAATATCATTCCCATTAATGTTAATGGTTATTTTTCCTTTGTTTTAGTGGTGCACGGCCTGTGCTTCCATCTTTTCAGTGTACCTCAGAGAGCGATCAGAACTGGTTGTCTGCCAGTTCCATAAGTTGGAGCACAAAATAAACAGTGTACAGAATGCGCATCTCATACAAAAAAAATTTTGTTCCGTGGTCGCAATATTACGACCACTGTTAACTTAACATTACGTCCGCTGTTAATAATATTACAACCAGCATTTAACAGCCTTTGTTTCTGTAAAGTTCAACTCGTTTAGTGTTTCTAACAGAACCGACTGAGCTGATTAACATTTCCCGACGGCAACTTCGTCATCATTCGGTATCATCGTTGCTCAGTCGACTTTTTCCTACAGCATTTCTATTGTACTATAAATATGTACACACATACCCGTACAATACATATGTTTGTACAGATATATATGTTTACACAAGGAAGATGTAGGAATGTGTTTCGCAGGCAAACTCCTAAAAAATTCTCGACTAGCACTTTTTTTCGTTTTCTAAAACAAAACTACTGTGTAAAAAAAGAAGAAATCATGAGAAAAATGCATAGAATATTGATAATCTATGAATTGTTAAAAAAAATGTTTATAAACGGAATTATATTTTCTTTCTATCTCGTGTTATTTCAAATTCGTAAAAAACATTCGTTTAACCCTATAAAAGGGTTTCCATTAACTTTTTAATGTTACTCGTATAATGTATTCAATGTATTGATATGCCGACTAAATTAGATCATCTGCCTATTCAAATTCTTCAACAGCACACTATGCTCGCAACGGAGATCGTGCCAGCGCTTTACAAAGCCTGGACATCGAACAAGAAGCAGAACAAAGCTACGAAAGCAAAATTCCTTCCAAAAACCATAAAATGCAAAATTGAAAACAAATCCAGACGGACGGACGGCTGCACATGGTTTGTTATTGTAAGAGAAGCAAAAGAAGACCGAATCGCACCGTTCTTCTCATCGCCCGCTGTACACCTTAAATGGATCGATTCTTTCTTTCACACTTTACTTGACATACGAGTGCTGCATCGATTATCTCTTCTTACGCATATTCGCTAGCATTGTTAGTGCAAAATAAAAGAAACAAAGTCGATCTTCCGATCCCTTCATACTCATTCGAAAAGATCTTCGAACGAACGTGAACAAGAGAAACAGCACTCTCATATCATGTGTGTTTGTTGGTAGAGTGTGCACTGAACTCGCTCTTTTGACGAAACTTGCCTAACTAATAACAGCAGAGAACTTCGTCGCCCGACAAATTAACAGCGACAAAGCTCTGTTAACCAAATTCGTTATCCCCCTATTGCTTTCGGCCCGCACCCATAATTCAGATTGCTTCGTTGGGCGACATGCGCATTCTGTATACTGTTTATTCTGTGGTTGGAGTTAATAAAAAATAAGTGCTTGGGATTTGAACCAGTACGAAAAGAATAATATGATTCTGCTCATGGATGAAATGGCGATTAGAAGGGAATTGCGATACAATTCCAAACTAGATTTAGTGGATGGGTTTGAGGAAAATGGGGTTGAAAAATTGACTTCCAAAAATGGACTTTCTGCCAATATACTAAAAACGATCATTTTACGAAATTTAACATTTTTGAACAGTTTTGGCATCATAGTTAAAGTTGTAACTTGGGTCCTCTAACAGGAATTGGGAGACACATACTTTCGAAATACCCTATTTTTCGTATAATGCCAGTAAAATTTTCTTTCAAAATGAAATACAGCCGCTGTTGATCCATAGTGCCGGCAATATTTAATTTTTCTCTATAGTAATTTTTTACTAGAGCACTACAATTAACCAGTAACTCTTGTTGATGCTGCACATAGCTATGCAATGTAAAATATGAAACTTTCAAAGGAAGAAAACCAAAATACAGAAATCTAAAGCTTGAAACAAAATTTTGTCAACACCAGATGTACGCACACATAAACGTTTTATGTTTGCTCTCTCGTTGCTTCTCTTTGTTCGTGATTGTTTCTCTCTGTTCACGTTTGCTCTCTCGTTGTTTGATCTCCCCTCAGTTGTTCCGACCGCACCATAAAGTGAAAAGGTATCGCAGGCCGAGATGCAACTTCTGTTCCCATTTTTCTTGAAAATTACGATGTTCCTTCTCAATTGATCTTCTCTTACTCATTGGTTTTGAAGTTTCAATAAATATTTTATTAAATAAGTTTTTAGATTAATTTGAATAAAATAAAAATACACTTTAGAGTTCAAAATATTCGCAAACGATTGAGCAAACACCGCACTTTTTACGACTTGTCCAAACATGAGCTTTGATGAATGTGACGAATTAGATTTCTCCAAATTCTGTCATGTTTGTGATCGACTTCTCATTTTATCACCGTTATATATATTGTTTTTATGTACCTTTCCAATTTTATTATTTGGTTTTAATTTTCGGCTTTTTTGTTGCGAAGGAACAAAATGAAGACAACTTACTCCAGAATGAAAAATAACGGTACTAAATCTCACTTCCGAACAACACTCACTCACTTCCCTGCAATAACAACAATAACCAACAAAAAAACCCAAATTGACAACCAATTGAGAGTTTCAAGAGTAAGCATAGGCATTTTGTTGTTGTGCACTTTTTTGTTCGTTTCTTATTAGAATGAAAACTAAATTGAAGTCCTCAGCTGAAGCAAAGCAAACGAAGACAAAGCAGTCGAATTTTAGCTTTCTATCAAATTGAAATATGGTGGAAGTTATTTTGTACTGTAAATATTATACCACATTCACCTTACTGCGCTGCCACTCCATAGCGGCAGAGTGATACTTACTCATGGAATAATGGCGCATGTAATCTTCTTCTTCTTTCAGTCAAATATCTCTTTATCATCTATACCTATTGTGTTTCTTCTATACATTGTATACTCAAAAAAAAAAATGCTCAAAACTTCATATTTAAAAAAAGTCTCGACGGGCCGTAATGAATGTATTTAAACCGTAACCGCATGTTTGACATGCCTGGTTTAAATTATTACTATTATTAAATTAAATACTCCAAATTCTTTCTAAGAATTTATCGATTCAGAAGTGTAAGACGTGGAATTGGAGTCAGTTGTGTGAAATTTAAAGTTTTCCGGGGCTTAAGAAGTGCAGTTAAATGCACATTAAAATTAAATTTAGAGAAATCGGAAATAAAAATTTACTGTTCCAAGTTGAAATACTGTTAATGGTTAAGTGTAGTGATCAAATGTTAATTGTTTTCATCGATAAAACTGACAAACTTTCCAGTTTAAGCCAGTTAATGAGTTCGAAGTAGGAACCACCCTCATGAGCATCAAATCGAATGCAGTAAGTGAAGATCAGGTATCCTTGCAGTTTCTCAAGATTATTTTACCGCACATTATTTGCCCGCTTACACACATCATAAATTCTTGTATTGCGTCATCTACATATCCAGACCTTTGGAAAATCTCACTCGTCTTACCGGTAGCAAAAACGGCACTACCGAGCAGTTATAATGACTTTAGACCAATTTGTATCTTATCACCGCTATCAAAGGCTTGTGAGAAGGTCATGGCAAAGCAAATTGTTGCTCATTTAGATGATGAAAGTCTGCTTTCGCCCTTTCAATCTGGCTTTAGGCAAGGCCATAGCTGTGCTACAGCGTTGGTAAAAATACTTGACGATATCAGACCTGCATATGATGAAGGCGAGGTTACATTGCTTTGCTCGTTGGACTTTACCAAGGCCTTTGATAGGGTTAATCATTCTCTCTTATGCAATAAATTGGAGAATCTCTTTGGATTTAAGGATAGTGCAGTTAGGTTAATAACAAGCTACTTGTCAAATCGGTTACAGAGAGTAAGAGTAAAAAATCGTTCGTCTGCCTATATAAGTATCAATAGTGGTGTGCCTCAAGGATCCATTCTTGGCCCTCTAATATTTTCTTTGTACAAAAACCAGGTATTCTCATTATGTAAGTATGCCTCTATCCATGCATATGCTGATGATATTCAGCTTTATCTCTCTCGTCCTATTAGTTCTATTAGTAGTTTGTAGAGCTAGATTCCTCATCTCAACTCAAAATACAGGTGGCGTTTAACTATGCAACACGGTATGTAATTGGCTTGCATAAATTCGACCATATTTCTAACTATAAAACTGCAATCTTAGGTTGTGACATTTTTAGTTACCTAAAATTCAGAAATTGTGTTTTTCTACATAAAATAATCATGACAAAAACACCACGCTATCTGTTTGATAAAATACGGTTTTGCATCTCTCAACGTAGTCGTACCTTGATTCTACCCAAATGTGGTTCGCTGATATCATCGCGCCTGTTCTTCGTCAACGCGATACGCCTTTGGAACTCCTTGCCAAGATGCTTGAGGGGAGTAAATGGTGGGGGTGCCTTTGGACGACTGACTCTCAAACACTATTCTCTTTCCTGCTTTTAACTATCTTGGTCTTTCTTATTATTCTTTTTAATTTCCTCTCACTGTTGCTTACTTAAAGTTAGGTTAGTTTTAAATTTAACCTTCATTTACTTAACCTTGAGTCAGTGTACTTCAAAAGAACTTATTCTTATTGTACTTATAAATGGATAAAATAAATGAAATGAAATGAAAAATGAAATAAAAATGTTTTAAAATAGTTATAGCCACATGAAGAAGACTGAAGTAAATGAAAGGATTAGACCGAATAACGAAACAAGAAGGAGGACACCATTGTGTGTCCAATGGCATTAGCCGGTCAAAATCTTTGCTGAGGTCGACCTCAGACCACCAATCAGACGACCACTAGGGAAGTTATTTTCATATAGGTTTTATAGATATATAAATATATAAGAACAGTAAAATAAGAATTATTGGTACTACAAAAATAAATTTTGAGGTAGGTTGACTCAACCACAATTAGGAAACAAAGTTTAGCTATGTTTAGTTTTAAGTTTTGAGAAAAAAAGAATAAAAGAAAACAAATCTGTAGCGTATCACAATTCCGCTACGAAGTTGCTGACACCGCCACAAGCCATCCGTTCACAAGCAATGCAACCCGAGCCACGTCATTGACTCAGTTCAATGCCAACACTGCCAAAAAACCATCGGTCGCTGCACTCCGCTGCACTTCTATGTAATTGCTGACTATATCTTTTATATTCTTCTATATGTCGTTAACTCGATTCAAGGCCAACCAATGTTAACGGCCATATTTGCTTACATAGACAATTTAGCAGTATAAAAGACTGCGATTGTTATCAATAAACAGAGAGCTATCAAAACCTTCAAAGTGTTCTAACTTATTTTGGTGCTTCAGTCACATTTCAGCTAAACTCCTCGAATCGGTTCAAGTACCGAATCGAAGCATATCAAAAAGGCCTAAAGTCGGTTCAAGTACCGAATTTAGATCCCCTTTAGCGAACAAAATCCGTTAATTATTTTGTAGTACCAAATTAATTCATAGCAACCAGGCTGCCAGCAATAGCTGGAAGAAATAAACAAAATCGATTCTGCTTGATTTGCAAGATATTCAACAAAAAGTAGGTCATAAACTTGAACTAGAACTTCATGCAAATCTGGAATCGGCAAAATTATTAGCGAGTGGCAGCTGGTAGAAAAAAACGCTAACAGAGCAAAAACAAAACAAACAATAAAAACAAAAAGTACGAATACTAGGTGGGGTGAAAAGTAACCTCCTTGACCGCCAGAATGCGCTGCTACTGCAAAAAAGGTTATGGTGCCTTGAAGTCCGTTCATATTTAGGCAGACATGCCAAATTTCAGTGCGAAAAGTAATTTTCCGAAAGGTCTGCAAAATAGTCCTCTGCAAAAAAATAGAATTTTTTATTGATGAGCCATATTTTAAGGTTCGGGAAGAAGAGTCCGAGGGAGCCGAATCGGGCGAATACGGTGGATGCGACAGCAATTGGAGCCGTAAGTCATTGATTTTAGCCGTGGTTGCGATGCTCTTGTGCGCCGGCGCATTGTCTTGCAAAAACAAAATTTTTTTTTGCTTCATGTGAGGCCGTTTTGAAGGCGTTTTGAGCTATCTGCTAGCTCGCGCAGCTTCACTTTCCGGTCAGCCAACACTATTTCATGTATTTTTTTGACATTGTCCTCTGTAACCACATCGGAGGGCCTGCCGATGCAGACTTGATCAATAGTGGAGTTGCGGCCACCACGAAGCTCTCGAAACGAATATTTGACGGTGTAATCTGACCGAGCATATTTATCCAACTTTTCTTTTGTTTCCTTCGCCGTTTTGCCTCTCATAAAATAATGTTTTATGAGAGAACGAATATCGTTTGCCAAACACGTCAACAACAATCAGCTGTCAAAACAAAACTAAATACAGTATCGCACTGAAATTTGGTATGTCTGCCTAAATATGAATGGACTTCAAGGCACCATAACCCTTTTTGCAGTAGCAGCGCATTTTGGCGGTCAAGGAGGTCACCTAGTATTTGTAGGATGAAATGATTATAAAGAAAAGCATTAAATACATAAAGGCATTAAATACATTTATTCTGGTTATTAAAAGGTTAAGATAAAAAAGTGAGTTTTACAACAAATTTAAGTTTACTTCAATATTTAAGACAATAGTTCAATAATAATTCAATGTTTCAACGGTTCCTTTTCAGCTTCTTTGACACAAAAAGTTTGGTTTAACGCACAGCTTGACACCCAGCACTCGTGAACGAAAAACGACAACTGATCACAAGAGAGAATGGTTATAAGACGAGCAGCAGGATAACGGTATCCATTTACTGAAGACTGGTTTTGTTCTGTCTGTTTGCCCCTCTTGCATTCCGCGTCCCTACATATATATATATATAAAAAAAGCGTACGTACTGATAAACAGATGTACAGCGACTGTCTATACCATACTCAGTAAACGAAACATGCAGTAAATTTGAGCCGTTTTAGGAAAATTAATGCTTTATAAGCAAAAGTTAATTGTTTCGCTAATTGCTTCTCGTTTTAAAGTACTACGAGTAGTATAAAAAATTAAACGTTTAATAAAACGATAATTAGAGGCGCTAAGTAGTTGTTTTACAAAATTTTAAACACAAAAATTGGGAAAAATTTAGGAGCAATTTCATTTTAGTGGTTTTCCCCGATTTTTTTGTTACTTTTCTTACCGTTATTTGGTACCATTATAATGGTAAATAGTTGCCCACTGTTGGGGGCGTGGCATTAGTTTGGCTGTTATCGGAGTTTGAAAGTCTCGAAAGGTCACCTCTTTAAAGGGTTATTATTCCGAAATTAGGAAAGGTACACTAATGATCGAGGTCTCAAAGGAAAGGTATTGGCATTTCCCTAGTACACCATTTTACCACCAAGGTTACTGTTTGGAAGATATTTGAGTTTTAAGAAAGAAAAGTTGAGTTTTAAGCTGAAAAGAGAAAATTATGGGCTTTACAAATAGTGTTTTTAACATATACATTAATTGTCATATAAGAGGTAGGGGGAAGGTTTTATAATAGCACCTACACAATTTTTTTTTAAAAACTAAAATATCTCCTAAACCATTGACAATATCGGAAAAATATATATTACTAAAACATTGGTGCAAATATTTCTTTTCAATCGGTATATATACCTTTTCTATAGGGCTAATAGTTTGGGACTTATCGCTCGCAAAAGATTCTGCATTTCCGCAATTCAAACGCCCATATCTTCTATACGGAAGCCACGCCCCCAAAAAAATTTTGAGATTCAATTCTCTGATGAAAAGCGAGGGTTTAATTTTACTTTAGCGGTTTGGCGCAGCTGCCAAAATTTATAGATACATTAATATATACATATTAAGAAAAATAAAAACCTCTAAATTGTATGTTCTTTTAATTAATGGCCGAGTCGTTGCAGGAACAAGCTTACATAGAATTAGATAGAACCCATAAAGAACTAAAACGCCAGCTGGGGGAGTTTATAGCTAAAATTTGGGCAATTTTAAAAGAGACAGTAGGCAACAAAGAGAACTTAGAATTTGTAAAATCAGGAGTAGGGGATTTAGGAAACCTTACAAGTGTAGAGAGAGCGTGATAGTCGAGGAATTGCTTATATTCCTAAACCAGATAATAGAGAATAAGACAGAAAATTCAAAGGCATGGGAATCAGAATTTAACGCACTGAAAAATAGGTACGATAATTATTTAGTAGATAAAGTGTTTCAGCAAGATATTCTGAAAGGGCGAGAACGAAAAACTAAAAGAATTATTCAAGAAGAAGGGGATAACCGAGGAAACGTTGAATAAAACAATAGAACAGGGATTTGCACAGAAATCAAGGGAAGACTGTAGTTCTTTAGAAGAGGCAAATAGACGATTAAGAGTTAAAAGAGGAGAATAGACTTTTAAGTCAGGAGATATCGCTAGACCACGATCACACGCTTTATCATAAAGAAGCTGCTCCGTCCGGAGTTAGTCCGGAAGCTTACAACGCAAGGTCATTCCAATAAATTAAGACGACGAATAATGGACATAAAATGGTTATAGGAGACATAGCTAAGGTACCGCTCTTTTCTGGAACACAGTCGCCAGACTTACGAAGCGAAGTGTATAAATTTATACAAGGGTGCGAATTAGCCGCAAGAGATGTAGGTACAGGCAACAGTCAAGACTACATAGACTACATTAAGCAGAGGTTACATGGGGATGCCTACCATTTAATGAGGTCATAACGTTTCGATAGCCTCGAGGAATTCTACCTCGCAATAAAAAGGGCATATTTACCAGGGGACTCCTTAAATTCAGTGATAATAGGTATCCAAAGTTGTAGCCATTTACCTCATGAAGATATACGGAAGATATAGGCAAAGAAATGATTTGAACGTTATATAAAGGAGACGGAGATAAGGCACTGTTGAGTATGGTGGAAGGGGCCGCACAGTGGACTATTGCTTCGAAGCCGCGGCCAAAAGTCCAAAAAGTCGCGCCGAGTTTTTGAAAAATTTGGTATGCAATTTTGTTTATAATAGTTCAATACCTAATGAGCCAAAATATCTCGGTCGGAAACCTTCGTGAATACTTTTTGTGGGCGATCAAATATGAACCTTTTTTCCATTCTCTAAAAAGTTGTATTATTTCAGTTTTTTGCCAAAATTCAAATGACTATATCTCAAAAAGTAGTTAGCATAACTCAATGAATTAAGTAGTTTCTGAAAGGGCATTATTATCTATAGGAAAAATATAACAACAACTTTGTGCCTTGAATCTAAGTATTTTTCGGTAATTTTTGAAAAAAACGTTAATTTTTATATATATTTTAAATTTGGGAGATTATAAGTCTCAGCGCTTATAAATGTTTATCCTGGAGTTTATTGTTTTTGAAATTATGAAGTGTTGTAAACAAATGCCCCAAACATACATGACCCGCCGGAACCGTTTTTTTTTCGTTTCAAAATTTTACCTACCTGTTTTGTGGATATTCCTGAGTACCTGTGATTTTAGGAAGGAGTGTATTTCGTACCTGTTTGATCGATTTTGTCACGGAATAGGGTTTATTTCCTTATCTTAATTATTTAATTCTATTATACTGAAGTTTCTATTCCCTATACACGAAGTGATGAAGGTATATTCACTTAGTGCTTCCGTTTGTAACGTATTAAAAGAGGCGTGACAGGTCTAGGAGAACGAATAGAGATATCTTCATCAAACTTGGCAAAAATAATGTCTATCATTAGAAACTCATCGGTATTGAAAATGGGCAAAATCCGACCATTACCACGCCTACTTTTTATGGTGAATGTAAATTCATCCATGCTTATAGCTCAATTTGACAGCTTGTAAAACGATTTCGCAGTTGAAATTTTGTCCAGAAGTTCACTGTCTCTGATCAAAACAGACTACCACAAATGGGCGTGGTCCGCCCACTAATTAAATAAAACTCGATTACAGAAGAACGAATATTTTCAACAAATTTGGCCCAAATATTCTCTGTCATCACAGGCTATTTAAGATTGAAACATTTTATTTATTATTTACCTATTAAATAAATCATCACTTCAAGGAATTCATCATTTAAGTATAAGGACAAATAAAATTCTGGTAGCCTTAATATCATCTCATCGACTCAAAGTTCTATAAAAGGTATGTTTTCCGTCTCCATGAATCATTGTTGAAAATAATTACTTATAGAGACGTCATAAGCAACAAAAAAAATATGAATATTATACTCTTTTATATAACATTATACTGTTATACTCTTTTCTTGCTGATCTCCACTTGACAGTTGTATCCATGGAGAACTATGTCACCGACAGTTCATAAGGTGCATGGGGAGGTCATAATTAACCATCATATATTACCCATTGGAGATTTATCGGAAGAAGCACAAGAAAAACGAAACAAAGACTATAGATACTATAGAGAGCACAACACAAGAAAGTGTTCACGTCAGGGTACCAATGATGATTTATTTAGAATGCTCTTCATTTCTTCTGATCCTTACATTTCGTCTTTGAGAAAAAAATTTAATAAGACAACAATACCTCTAGATAGAGAAGCTGCAGAACTTCTAATGAAACCTACAGATGAATATTTTTTTGAAATAAATAAGTATGTGTTATTGTAAATTGTATTTGTGTTTTAGAGTATGTAATAATTTATGTAAAAATGTTCCTATATTTAAATTTTTTATATAAATAAATGATCATAAAAATGAAAAAAAACCTGGTGTTCTTATTTTAGCAATGTTTACATACGACTATGTTTCTTTTTCATACTAAAGGCACACAATTTTAAGTATTGCGACATTTTTTTGGTCGAAATTGAGTATCCCAAACATTTAAATTGTTATACTGAAACAATAGGCTTTTAATATTGCATGAATAATACTTAATAATAAAAAAAACGCGAATTATTTTTTGACGCGACTTTGATTGAACGCGACTGACGTGTCGAAATTGTTTAAAAATATAAAAAAAATACCTAGATATTTCGTACTTAGATTAGCGTAAAGATACATGTTTATTCTTTCATTTGCAACGAACCGCATTCAAATACCTTAATCTGATCAAAATTTACAGAATTTTGACCGCGACTAAGTCGAAAACTGCAATTCTAGTCCACTGTGGGCCGTAGATAAATCGTTTAAAACAGGATTAAAGGACGCCGCATTGAGAATTTATATGCTCAGCGTGACGAAAAAAAACATCGAACAAATGGTAGAAATATCCGTAGATGCACTCAAAAGCATACAAAGCACTAGCCCCCTCCACACAGACCCCTTAAACATTAACATGAATTCACCGTTTCTTGCCATCATGGCATATAACCAAACAGAACACATTCAACAGGGAAGCCAGGGCAGAGCTGCAGAAGAAAAAAAATAGTCAGGCAACCAACCAGGATACAAAATCCTCCACAAGGGGCGGCAGAGAGAATAATTTTCTCATTTTGTAATAAGCAAGGGCAGAGATGATTGTTTAACTCGCAAGAACACGCCATATTGCCAAAAGTGTTTAAAATATGGACACGAGCCAAACTGGAGGTGTGACAAAAAGAAAGTGGGGGGGCCAAGAAAGTGGAGCAAATAACACATCAAATGCCTAATAACCGGAGCCAGGACAATCAACAATGGAATTGACTCCATCCGAATTGGCAATCAAAACAAGTCCAACAAAACTGGAAACCAAAAGAACCCCAGCAAAATTAGCATCAAAATCAATTCCAATATAACGGGAAACAAAAAAGGTCAGTAAACCCTAACCCAAATACACTTAACGGGTTGCAGAGGAATCAGACTCCTATGAACCCGCCGAAAAGATCGAATCAAACGCTATGCCAATAGACCAGGACTAGGTGTAATAGACCAGGACATATGGTAAAAAATTGCAGGGCGAAAAAGATTTGGGTAGCGTTCAAAGCAATCGTTAGGGAAACTGTCAAGGGCTCAGAACAGGCCAATAATCTGGGATCCCAAAAATATTAGTAACTTAAGGACAAATGAAGGAGTAAGAGTAATTCAAACATCCAATGATTGTGGATACGTTACCAACTTTAAGAAATAAAGTGGTAACCGTAAGTCCGACATCGGAAGCGATTGTTGAAACGTTACCACCTTCAAGAGACTTAAAAATTAATATCAAGTTAAAAGGGACTAATAATAATAAGGAAAATAATGTAACAGAGAGAAATCATACGTTTGGAGAAACAGTTGATTTAGAGATGCCAATTAAGTTGAAAGATAAAAACCAAAATTTAAATATACGGATACCGTGCTCAATGAATAAGTTAGCAATTAAAAATAAAAATATAGAAACAGGGGTATCTAACTGCACTCAAACGCAGCTAAATGACGTGTTCATCGAATTACCTTGCGAAGAGGCTATAAATGGAAAATTCATTTTACTGGTAGATACAGGGGCAGATACAAGCCTGATAAAGAGGTGTGCGATAAAAGATAGCACAATAATAGACAAGTCGAATAGGAAAGACTTAAGCGGAGCTTTTGAAGGTTGTGTGACCACAGAAAGATCAACTACTATATGCCATAATGATGTACAGTTTAACGCTACACGTTATATCACTTAAACAAGGGGTACCGGCAGACGACATATTAGGAAGGGATAATATGTGGAACAAATCCGTTATAAATACCTTGCGGAAGAGTTTAACACTCTTTAATGAAAACAAGGAGTTAATTTTGAAGTTACCAATAAAAACTATCAAGCAAATAGAAGAGGCAAGTAAACAACATTACATACCAGTCGATCCAAGAACAATTGCGATAGTACCATTAAAACTTCGTACAAAATTTAAGAATGTTATAATTCATAAAGAAGAAATAGATCCAGGAATCTATATAGCAGACACTTTAGTAAATGTAAGAGATAACACGGTTTGTGCTCCGATATTAAATACAAGAGAGTATGATTATGAGATAAACAGCAAATTTAAACCAAAATTCACAAACTTTAACGAGTGCACAATACGAAGTACTAAGTCAATAAGTAGCACAGGCATGGCATAAAATAGATGTCAAAAGAAGAATAAATGAATTGCTCAATGAAAGTGAGTTAGATAAAAATTTAAATATTGAAGAAAAGAATTTAATAGAAGAAGTAGTAAAATCATGTCACGACGTCTTCCTATTAGACGGAGACGAACTTTCATTTACAAGTGTATTGAAACACGAAATTCCAACAGGTGCAGATCAACTGCCAATAAATAGAAAGCAGTATAGATTACCGCAAATACATAGAGAAGAAATAAATAAGCAAGTAAAAGAAACTTTTAGATGATGGCACAATCACACATAGCACATCACATGAAATTCACCGTTACTCTTAGTGCCCAAGAAAAGTGGCAAGGACGGGAAAAAAATGGAGACTAGTAATAGATTACAGAAAATTAAATGAAGCTACGACCAAACAAGTTTTTCCCATTCCTCGTATTGACGAAATTTTAGAGCAATTAGGCCATAGCAGATATTTTACAACGCTAGATTTGGCAACTGGATATCACCAAGTTTTAGTCGATGAAAGGGACAAGGAGGAAACAGCATTTAGTACGGGACTAGGGCATTTCGAATTCAATCGAATGCCATTTGGGCTAACAGGTGCCCCAGCAACATTTCAAAGGATAATGAATCATATCCTAACAGGTCTACAAGGCATAGACTGTTTTGTTTATTTAGATGACATAGTTATCTACGGTAGAAATTTGAAGCAACACGAACAAAGGTTATGTTCAGTACTACAGAAATAACGTGAACACAATTTAAAACTAAATACAGGAAACTGCAGATTTCTAGGAAGAAAGATTATTTATTTTTGACACAAATGTACAGAGCAGGGCGCACTCCCTGACCCCAGCAAAGTGGAATGCGTTAAGAGCATTACGCCGTCTAAAAATAAAAAGGAGTTGCAAGCATTTTTAGGACTAGTAAATTATTACAGAAAATTCATACCGGGTACAGCAAAGATAGCTCTTCCTATTACCTAACTAATACGTAAAGACAATAAGTTTATTTTATTTATTTATTTATTTATTTATTACCATCCAATGGAAACAAAATATTCTTACGGACTACTTAAAACTAACACAAAAATCTTAATTTATTTACAAAGTTTTCTCTACTAAGAGTACAACTAAAATCTTAATCCCTATACACCGTGTTCGACAATCTCAGACAACGCGTTATGGGCTCATTTATACCATAGCTCACCCTATGGAAAGGAAAACTAAAGGACTCATGCAATCTCAGGTGTCTAGAGGGCAATCGAAATCCTACATGTTTTAGCAACTCTGAACATTTAATGTCAAAGCAAATAATGTCCCTAATAAATGAGACACAATAAGCTTTGCGCTTTGATTCTAGAGATTTTAGACCTAACAACAAACACCTAGCGCGTATGATGGTAAAGCCCCATCCCAACGCAACATCGATATGGCATATCTGGTAAATCTTCCCTGAATCCTTTCTATCCTTGAGACAGAAGATGTATACATAGGATACCATATGATACAACAATATTCTAGATTATTTGGACACAAGAATGCCAGAAAGCGTTCGAATCTCTGAAGAAGGCAATAGTAACACCCCCGGTTTTGGCATATCCGGATTTTGAAGAAGAATTCATACTAACTACTGATGCAAGTAAAGCGTTAGGCGCAGTACTTTCTCAGGGTAAAATAGGCGAAGATAGACCGACAGCCTTTGTTAGCAGAGCCTTGAATGACGCAGAAAAGCGTGACTCAACTATAGAAAAGGAGTTTTTATCCATTGTTTAGGCAACAAAAAATTTCAGAGCTTATTTGTTGGGAAGACCATTGAGGATAGTGACCGACCATCAACCTTTAAAGGGAATAGCTAACATAAAAGATCAAACTTCAAGACTGGCAAGGTTTAGCCACAAAGGTTTTGACAAATTGTCAAAATACGGTTTCGAAATCTTATATAAGACGGGCAAGAAAAATTTAAA
This sequence comes from Myopa testacea, assembly GCA_949629155.1. Classification (NCBI taxonomy): domain Eukaryota; kingdom Metazoa; phylum Arthropoda; class Insecta; order Diptera; family Conopidae; genus Myopa; species Myopa testacea. The sequence goes on from OX451347.1 coordinate 28,615,320, forward strand.
CGTAGGTGCATTGAGTAGAATTCCTCGAAATCGGAATACAATAACAGCAGTCCACACCCCCTCTAGAACAAAGGAAATAGAAATGAAGAACCAAGGATGTAGTGATAAGACAAGTACAAATCCCACGCCTGTAGAACGCGACACTCCAAGCATAACACAAAACAAAAACATTTAAACATAATATTTATAGCTTTAGGAAACAATATAGGTGATCAGGGATGCAAAAGACAAATCTAGAATTATGTAAAAAACTGCCCGAAATGTCAAGCGAACAAAAGTTCCAAATTAACAAAAAGGCCATTTGATAAAGTTTACATGGACATAGTAGGTGGACATGGATAGGGACATACCAGAAACTGTGCCTGGAAATAAGTACATTCTGACTTTTCAGGATGATTTTTTGAAATTTATGAAATGTACAGCTATCCCAGACGCGGGAGCAAGTAATGTTGCCAGGGCTTTCTACGATGAAGTGATCACGCGTTACGGAATTCCGCGAATCTTAATTACAGATAACGGAACTAATTTAATTTCGAAATTGTTCTCAGATACATGCAACTTAATACGTATTAAAAAATTGCATATAACGGCATACCATCCGCAAGCTAATGGCTCATTAGAGAGAAGCCACAGACCTTTAGCGGAATATTTGCGGAGTTTTGCTAAAGAAGACGGGTCGAATTGGGATCAATGGTTAACTGCAGCTATGCATATTCATAACCACACACCTCACATTACGACTAAGCAAACACCGTTCCGCACTCTATTCGGATTTGATATAGAGATGCCGACTAACTTAAAAAGAAAGTGTAGTCCGCTGTATAATGCCGGTGAGGAAAAATCAAGGAATGGCGAAACAAGTAGCCAAAATCCAATATGATAGTAGGTTAAATTTAGTAGAATATAAGGTAGAAGATAGTGTATTAATTAACAATCAAACGAGAAAAAATAAATTTTCTCTAATATGGATAGGGCCGTATAAGGTAGTAGGGATTAAAAGTAAAATTACGACAGTTTTAAATATTAAGGGAAGGGCAAACCCTTCCAGAATAACTTATGTTATATAATAGCAATGAAGGGGAAAATAGGATTGGCTAGATAATTATGTAGGTAATCATAAAAATCACTTAACCAAAAAAAGAAAAAAAAGAGGGAATAATCAGAAATTAAATTAAACTAATCACAATAGGCACCTTATTAGGAGATAGAATAAATATATATATATATAGAATAGGATTAATGGGATATATTTTATGATAGTATGGAATTACCATTTGTGAGTTTATTACTAATAATTTTAACACTTCAATTAGAGATTTGAATTGAAGATAAAAATTCAGAACTATTAATACGCAGGAATATACCCTTTATATACTTAGATTTGCGTGGATCTCTAAAAAATTCATTATAGACCATCATAAGCAAATGTAGGTTCAAAATTCATCGAAGAACCAACATCGATTAACCCAAGATTGCTTCTCCTTCGAACCCTAAAATATAAATATAATGAAATATTCACCAAAAAAAAGTCAAAACTACGTTTCAATAGTCAAACAATTGATTATTTAAACGTAGAAATATAAGATAATTTTACGTGGAATTAATATTAATAGTACACGGTATATACAGGGTTTTTCGCACAAGAGGGGACAAAAGACTAGGGCGTGTAGGCTGGGTCGAGACAAGAAAAAAATCGAATGGAAGGGGGGGGGAGGGGGGCAATTTCCCCTTGTTTAGACGGGCGAAAAAAAAAATTATTAAAAATAAAGGTTAGATAACTTTTGCTTGCTGATTTTCAAAGCCAAATATCCGCATCTTGATATCCTTTTTAAATTAGGTTCCTATGTCTACGAGAGTTTATACTCAATTTCCACAGTTCGGACCGTGACTTTCTCTTAGGAAGTAAAACGTTAACCGTGGTAGAAACAAACCGATATTGCATTTGCAGCAGTTTGAATCAATTGCGAAATTAATCAAAATTAAGAGAAATAATCAATATTGCAAAAATACCCGCGTATAGCATTTATTAAAAGAATATAATATATACGCACATATGCATATATTATATTCTTTCGAATGACATATGACATATTCTTACATTCTTTCGAATGACATATAGAAGAATAATATATGAATGACATGAGACATTCACCAAATAAATAAAAAGAAAATCAAATTAGCGTTTCAATAATCAAAATATTGTTTATTTAAGCGCAAAAATACGACAGAAGTAATTTAAAGTAAAATAATATTATAAGTAGTAATCAAGTTTTCTAATACGTTTAAAAAATAATTTAAAGAAGAATTTTCAATTGAAAATTCAATTCAAATTTTTCGGTTAATATACGGTACATTTTAAGTAGCTGTTCCGTTTCATATAAAAAGTTATTACTATTACATTTGCAATTATTATATGAATGAATGAACACGTAATCATATGCATGGAGAATTAGTTTATGCATAACCACAAACCACGAACCAAACTTGTTTAATTACTTACATACATATATATAAAAATTCTTTCGCACTTATTTAAAAATATATTTCATTCAACAAACCGATTTATATTTAAGAACACATTTCAACTCACATAAAACATTTCATTTAACAAATCTATTAAGCATAAATAAGCAAACAAACATTCGTTCATTCATTTCAATTCCATTTCATTTACAAATATAATAATTCAATTTTACATTAAATTCAAATTTCATAATAATAAAAATAGTAATAGTAGTACTTACTTTTATATAATTTCATACTTTCATTTTTATTTTGTTAGTATTAAATATATGAAAACATTTGTTGTTTTCTCACAATACAATCCAGTATCCTGCGAAGTCCTGTGGACTTCATCAATGGTGGCGACGGTGATAAACCACCAAGTAGACGAACGAAAAGCAGTCGCAGGTTCGCCAGTTCAATCTACTGCGGCCTATTCATCTGATACAGAACACGTTACAACGACAACAATTACCAATACCTAAAGTGGCGGTGATGTAAAAATGCGACTCAACTACAAGTGAAGCAAGAATACCAGCGCTTACATTACTTTACAAATGATAATTCTGGCTAAAATCTAATCTAGGGATCAAGCGAACAATATCCAAATTCTGGGGCATAACGACATAAAGAACAACATTTGATGAACATCAATTCAAAAGAAATAGAAAATAAACAACGGCCGGTTCGGCCCCAACACAAACAATACAACTACAACAAAGTCATCTATCCTGCAATCATTTTCCTATGCAACAGGCATATCAAACTCATTTGATATTACGGGACACATGACCTAATTTCTCGAAGTTTCGGGCCGCATGTTTTCAGTATTAAAAAATTAATAAAATACGACTTTTAGGATGATGATAGGAGCTTCCGAACATAGCCAATATATGCCTGACAAAAGACAAAATTGTAGGAAACTGATCTGCAGATAAATAAATATGTATGTATAAAAATCTGAAATTCCAACTTGCGTACATTTTTGCTTCAGCAAAGAATAACATTGGAGTTCAATTAATTCAATTTGCAAATTTTCCTCAACAAGTTCAATATCGATAGATAAAGGTGAAGTAAACAGACGACATTGTTCATATTCAGCTTTTAAAATCTGAATATCTTCGATCGAACTCCATTTCTAACAAGTAATAATTTTTGCTTGAAGGCGTTAATATTATCAAATAGCGTAGTTACAACATGATTTTTGCCTTGAATCTGAAGATTAAGGTTATTAAGATGACTTGTAATATGAACTGAAAAAGCTAAGTAGTGGTTATAGGCGGGTTCTGGCACATAGGAAACGTGGGTGCTACTGGGTGCAGTATTTAGGAGTGCGTCTTTGCTAAAAATTGGGTTGTGTCTTTGCTATAATTTGCATTGGACTTTTTATATGACGTATGTTTGGTATATCGGTAAAGTGCTAAGCTATTGTAGAAGTCAGAAGTTTTGCTATGTGGTTGTTGTTGTTGTTATTTATTTTAGGGGATGATTCACTTCGGCACTTTGATCGCCAGCTGCAGCAATCTGGCTCCGAAGTTCTGTGGAATTTCAATTAAATAAAGTCGTAAATTAAGGTTCGGTTGACATTTTAAGGGATAACCTTTTTTATCAGCACCTGCACTATGAGGCGTGAGTGTTTGGGTACACAGTAGTAATTTCGGGGCTTTGATCACCTGTTGTGTGATAGTAGGGAAACATGCACGTGTTTGCGGTCGACCTTTTAAGGGATAATCTACAGGCGGTCGGACGGAATAGTCGAAGCTGTTGTTGTAGGAGTTTTCCATGCTGTGTTGTGGTTGTTAATTCATAGACACGTGATAATTTGGGTACGCCGACCTCCTGCTGTGTGTGTGTGTGTGTGAGTGTTTGATTGTTGCATCGCTTCAACAAAGGTGTACTTATCACACTCTTGGGACCCTTTCCCTTTCCGTGGGGAAAAAAAATATTCACTCATTCACATGGTTGTATATGCATGAAATTTTGAACATGATCGTACATGCACTAATTCTATTCTTTGTAAACTCAATATGGTTTAATTTTCGAGGGAAAGCTGTTAGAAAATACTTTTGATACGCTATAAGAATAAAAATGTCCCATCAATATAGATTGGATTGTTGATGAGTAGACACGGATAAAGTAAATATTTCCTTATTTTTGAAGCAAGTTCACGAATTTCTAATCAAACAAAAAGAAGCATTGTTGGATGAGCATTATGATGAAATTCTGAAATGCTACATCAAATTAAGCCGTTGCGAGCATGAAATTATAATACAATCAAATCATGGACATCACTATAAATCTTGTTGTTGGGCTTCAAACGAATGTTTCGATGGACCAGACACTTGTGCATGCTACATGGTGGAACGTGTTATTTATAGAATAAATAAATTAATGCTATTGTATTCTAGATTAAATAAAATCTAAACCAAATATAAAAAATTTTTTGTCCAAATAAAAACAAATTTATTTAAAATTTATGAACTATTTATTTATTATATATATATATTTATTTATACATTTTTTTTTTTTTTTACATCTTAAAAATATATTCCAGCTTCTGATATAGGGAAGTCGACCATCATCTCCAGACGAAAATTATCCTTATTTGCCGTCATTACTTTCGTCAAATAGTAGGATCCGTTGGAAAATTCTCTTATAGTTTCGTCGCTGAGGTTGCTGAATCTTGGCGGCAGAAAAACGATGCTGTCGTCCACTTCTATTAGAATCCGCTCGCCATATTTTGTTTTGGTCTTACGAACAGTTTTTATGTTATAGCTTCTATTCGGCTCCATATTTTTAATGCTTAGCACGGTCTTCAACGTATAATTCCTCTCGTTGAAGTCTTCTAATGCGGTCAAAGAATATGATGAATTCTGAATTGGTGACATTCTGTTTTTGTTTTTTATCTTTTGCTGGTTCCAAATGTCTGCAACGACTAAATTGTTAGAGGCGAGGAACGTATTATTTATACATTTTAAATTTGAGTAGAAAAACAATGGAAACAGAACTGAAATTTGGCTAGAAACAAACAATACACACCACCAAAAGCGTATGTGTATGGAGAAGCGAGATAAACAGTGAAAAACAACTCATGTGAGATGGATTGGAGCAGTGAAACAGAGACAGTGGAACAGGTCTTCGTATAGTGTTTAGATCTCCTGAATTCTAACTAAAAAATAAAATAAAACTCAATTTGATTTTCTGCTCAAATACAATAAAACAATCTTTATTGAGTATTTTTAGTGATATTATATAGGAGTTCTAGACATAAATGACCACAATTGTATGTATTATAATTTTAATGTTGAGTATAGTTGTAGCGTATGTTCTCTCCCATATACTTTATAATTTCTTGTGGTGGTTGTAAATTTCCGAAGCTATCAAAATATTCCTTAATTTTTTCGTTCTTATAGTATGCTACCCAGTGAGTACCTGGACCGCTTGATGAATCCAGGTTGATGATTCCGCATTCTGTCTGGCGTACACGCTACGGTAGACTATCTCTCATGAAAACCCCTCTAAAATGTGGCAATTGTTTTGTATGCTCCATCAAGTCTATGTCTGTGAGCGGTCTTCTGGGTAGCTTTCTTAGAGGTTTTTTGATTGCGGACTATAATATAAACCTAACCCCTTCTTATATGGCTTCAGATATAAACCTATGCCCACAGTTATTTCCTCCATCACTTTATTATGGCGACTTGCTTCATTCAATAATTCTTTACCAACTTTTGCAGCATTAATAGCTTTAAAGATGGCAGATCCTCCAGATGCTAAACCTCCAAGCGCTCCAAGTGCAGTCAAGACTGCCACCAGTGGTAGAAAACCTCCTCTTTTCGGCAAGGGTATAATACGAGGTATCTCAATTGATGCTTTCTTTTTTCTGAAGGTCTTGTTTACTACTTTTCGTGCAGTTTTAATAGCGCTGCGAATATCGTCTGGTTTTTGTTTATTAATAGTCCTCATAGCGTTTTTTATAGCATTAGTGAAGCATTTTTTCGTACATTTTCGTTTAATTGTTTTCTTTATTTTCTTAATATTCCTGAGTGTGTTCCCCATACCTAATTTAGTCTTAGCTTTCATAGCACTCGCAACTAGCCAAGCGTTTTTTCTCTCTGAAAAACCTTTGTCTTTGGATTTTGCGCTTTTCCAAGCGTTTTCTTCCAATATTTTATCTGCAATGTGCCTTTTATTGAGATCCTTAGTTTGAGAATAAGCAATATCGTGCTCTCTGCATGCAGCATCTAATGAATTAATTCCTTTATCGCCTCTTGCTAAACGTTTTTCTAATTTAGTTCCGGGGCCGCAGAATTGATAACCAGGTAAATGAAGTTCAATTGGAAGTGCATCTATTATATTATTTATTAAACCTTTTCCAACTGCAGATGGCTTTCGACTAAAACTTTTTTATAACATACAACCATTTTATATCTTTTCAATTAAATAGTTGCAATAGAAATGAATATAAAGGGCTGATGCTTTTGCTTATATATCAATTGCTAAAATGCGTTTCGTTAAACAAGACAAGAATATCATTGTTAAAAATTTAGATTTGTCGACTAATAAATCATCACATGTAAGACACAGTTCATTGCTGCCGAATTCTATACGAGGGCTACTTGTTGGTCCCTCAAATTGTGGAAAGACCAATGTCATGTTGAGTTTAATAGAGAGTCCGAATGGACTAAAGTTTGCGAATATATATTTGTATTCAAAGTCAATATATCACCCAAAGTATGAATACTTGAAGAAATTATTAGATCCGATAAAAAACATGGGCTTCTATACATTTTCCGAAAATGAAGATGTTTTAGAACCAAATGAAGCTAAAAGCAACTCTATTATGATATTCGATGATGTCGCTTGTGAAAAACAAAATAATATTCGAGCATACTTTTGGGGTCGACATAAAAATATCGATAGTTTTTACGTATGCCAAACATATACAAGAATCCCTAAACATCTGATACGTGATAATGCGAATTTAATAATTATGTTCAAACAAGACGAAATGAATATGAAACATATTTACGCTGATCATGTGGGTACCGATATGCCATTTGAGAAGTTCTCAAATATGTATATGCAGAGAATGTTGGAAAGATAAATATGGATTTTTGGTTATAAGTAAAGACGATCCAATTGATGACGGACGTTATAGAAAGGGATTTGATAATTATATTCTACTATAAACTATAAAAGCACATGCATCCTTCTATTATATATTAGTACTTTATATGACTTCAACCTCATCATAAGCTCGTAATAGACCGATCAACCTCATCAAAAGCAGTTCAAAAGCTGTTCAAAGCTGTTCAAAGCTGTTCAAAAGCAGTTCGACCTCATCAAAAGCAGTTCAAAACCTGTTCAAAGCTGTTCAAAACCTGTTCAAAGCTGTTCAAAACCTGTTCAAAGCTGTTCAAAAGCAGTTCGACCTCATCAAAAGCAGTTCAAAACCTGTTCAAAGCTGTTCAAAAGCAGTTCAAAGCTGTTCAAAAGCAGTTCAAAAGCAGTTCGACCTCATCAAAAGCTGTTCAATAGCTGTTCAAAAGCTGATCAACCTGATACAATAAGAATCAACAGGAGAGCGCAATGGATGAAAAAGTACTTAAGGACATCATAAAGACTAGAAATGTATTAAAGAAAAAAATTTAATAGTTTAAAATTAGATGAAGCTGATATGGAGAAAAGATTAGAAGAAACATTTAGCCCCATCACAAAACCTCTAAAAGAAATAGTCAAGCAATCTAAATCAAATTATAAGATCAGCAAAGCAATATCACAACCAATAACAAACAACTCTTTCTAAAAACCAGCACACCGTTTAAAGTAAGAAATGAAAAACCATTCAAAGATGAGACTACAAACACTATTACTTTGAGTAATGAAGATGATGATGATGAAGATCCCTTTTTCTCGCACATGGATTCAACAGCAGATGCTAGTAACTCGCCTAGCAATATATCACATTAGTAGTAGTAATAAGGGGGTTTTGACACAACCGAGCACCATGGTGCTATGTGCTGCTATGTGTTAGAGTGAGACAGCTATATGAATATGTGAGAGTGAGCGAGATGGCGATAGTGGGGGGAGGGAGGGAGGAAAGTAGCGCGAAAATGGGCGCACAAAAGTGGGTGCGGTAAATGGGCGTGGCAAATAGGGGCGTGGCAACATGGGCGTGTAAAAAGTGGGCGCGGCAACATGGGCGTGTCAAAAGTAGGCGTGGTAACATGGACGTGTCAAAAATGGGCATGACAAATGGGCGTGTCAAAAGTGGGCGGGATAGAGGTGGGCGTGACAAAAGTGGGGGTTAGATGTGGGCGTGGCAAAGTGGGGCGCCAAAAGTGGGTGTGGTAAAGTGGGCGGATCAGCGGGCATGGCAAAGTGGGCGTGACAAAAGTGGGCGTGACAAAAGTGGGTGTGACAAAAGTGGGCGTGACAAAAGTGGGCGTGATAGATGTGGACGTGACAAAAGTGGGCGGGATAGATGTGGGCGTGACAAAGGTGGGCGTATCAAAAGTCGGCGTGGCAAAAATGGGCGTGATAAAGGTGGGCGTGACAAAGGTGGGCGTGCAAGAAGTAGGCGTGGAAAGTGGGCGTGGCAAAGTGGGTTTGTCAAAATGTGGGTGTGGAAATACGGACATACAGACGGACGGACAAATATACAGACAGACAGACATACACACACACAAAAAAATGGCGGACCCTTTCCAAAAAAAGCTCGCGAATTGGTCGATCACCAGTCAAACCAAACGAAGGCAGAGAGAAACAAACAACGATATCTGAAGGTAAGACAATAATTGCTAAGTCTGTCCTTCTTCAACTAGGCGATCGTATAAGTAGTCTGGTTGACATGCTGGATGATGGGAAACGACGATCAATACACCAGCCAATGAGAGACCTAATTGAGTACATTGCAAATCTCTACAAAAAGGTTGCGTTTGCTGGGGAAAAGGATGGAATGACGGACGGTGGCTTAATAGACCTGCCGTCAACGGGACGTAAATCCAGCAGCAACGATCTCAAAGAAAGTGGTACCCAAACCTCTCCACTCTTAAAGAGAGGCAATAATGGCGCCCCAAAGAGGGTAAGAGAAGACCGTGCACTAGTGCAATCAGCAGCCAAGAAAAATAAATCTCTAGAAACAAGCCGTTCCTATGCTGCAGCGGCCACCGAAAAGAAAGGAAATGAAGTAGACGGTGATGCCGAGTGGACAAAAGTAGAAAGAAAGCCTACCAAGAAACAAAACATAACTAACCAGAAACCAGATGCTATCATCATAGCCTCCCGTGGTGAAGTCAGCTACGCAGACATACTTAAAAAAATCCGACACGAGCCAACCCTAAAGGACATAGGTGACAAGGTGCAACGAATCCGCAGGACCCAAAAGGGGGAAATGCTGATCCAGCTGAGCTCGAAGGCGAGTCATAACTCCAACACCTACAGAGATCAACTGAAGTCCTTTATAGGCGAAAAAGCCGATGTGAGAGTGGCATCGCGTGAAGTTACTATCGAATGCAAAGATGTAGACGAAATTACTACTAGTGAGCAAGTACTGAGGGCATTTACTAGCCAATATGGACCACTGAATCCAAATGCAGTCAAATCGGTAAGAACAGCGTACCGCGGCACCAAAACTGCATTGATCAGTTTACAGGTTACCATAGCTAATAAAGCCTTGAATGATGGCAAAATTAAAATAGGATGGGTCGTCAGCCGATTGCGAGAAAGGAAGCAACCGCTTATGTGCTTCCGGTGCATGGAATTTGGACACAAGGCGAACTCATGTAAGAACGCTGACCGCTCAAAACTCTGTCGAAAATGTGGCATTGAAGGGCACTACGCGAAGGAATGCACCAATGAGGCAAAGTGTCTCATATGCTTTCAATCTGGTCAGGACTCCTATGGCCATGTTATGAGCAGCAGGCGCTGCCAACTATTCCAGAGAGCTTTCGACACAAGTAAAAAATGAGACTAGTGCAAATCAACCTTAATCACTGTGAGGCCGCACAAGACCTTCTGAGGCAAATGACTGCCGAATTGAGAGCAGATGTTGCCATAGTATCGGAGCCCTACAGGACCCCGAAAAATGGCCAATGGGTTTCAGATACATCAAAAAAAGCGGCGATTTGGACATGTGGCCAACTTCCATTTCAAAGGATAGCCCATCATCCTATCAGCGGGTTTGCCTACGCTATGGTAGCAGGGACACACATTTATAGCTGCTACGCGGCAGCCAGTATGACGAGCGCCGAGTACGAGAGGATGCTGCTAAACATTGCGACGGACGCCCAAAATAGGCACCCTGTTATTATAGCAGGCGACTTCAACGCTTGGGCCACTGACTGGGGCAGTAAATACACAAATGATAGAGGTAGAACTCTGCTGGAAGCCTTCGCTCCCCTGAACATAGTGTTGGCAAACCGCGGCAATAGAAGCACTTTTAGCAGAAATGGCCGCGAATCGATCATCGACGTCACTTTCGTTAGCAGCGCGCTGATACCACAAACGCAGTGGCAAGTGAGCGGAGAATTCACTTTCAGCGACCACCATGCCATTGTAATAACGCTGAATGCAGAGGGCCGCAAAGCGAGAAACGCGATCCAGCCGCAGCGCAGTTGGAAACCGAGCACATTCGATCAGGAAATGTTTAACGTCGTCTTTAGTGAGCCAGAAGAATGCCCAGTAGCAGCGGAAAACCAAGTTGCGCAACTAGCGCATCAACTGGCGAAAGCATGCGATGCGTCGATGATACGAAGGAAAATATCCAAACGCGGGAAACCGGTGTACTGGTGGAACGACAAAATAGTATTACTGCGTACCCAATGCCTATCCGCAAGACGACGCCTACAGCGCTGTAGACACCCGGAAGACAGAAGCCTTCTTCGCGTAGAATTTGCAGCATCCAGAAAGAAATTAAGGGATGCTATTAGAAAATCAAAAGCAGAATCATTTAAAAGGCTGTGCGAGGCTGCAAACATAAACCCATGGGCGGATGCCTACAAGATTGTAATGGCTAAGATTACGGACCGAAGGCAAGAAAGGTGCCCAATCCTCCTCCATAGTATTGTGACTACTTTATTTCCGCAACGACCAGAAAGGAGATCCACCTGTTTTTACGGGCAATATCTCGACGAAATCTCTGTTTCATCGGAGGAAATCATTGCGGCCGCAAAAAGAATCGAGCTAAACAAAGCTCCTGGCCCTGATGCAGTGCCTAACCTGGCATTAAAGGCAGCTATTCAGAAACATCCGCGACGGTTTGCGAATGTAATACAGTCCTGCATGCGACAAGGGATATTTCCAGCGGTATGGAAGACACAAAAACTGGTCCTTCTCCCAAAGCCCGGAAAACCACTCGGAGATCCGTCGGCATATATACATCGTTGGAAAAGTCTTTGAACGTATTCTGCACGAAAGACTGCTGCCGTTCACGGAAGGCCCACATGGCCTGAGTGAAAACCAGTTCGGATTTCGAAGAGACCGCTCAACAATCGATGCCATTAAAGCAGTTGTTTCTATAGCTAACGAGGCCATTCGTGGATCAAGGTGGAAGGGAGGTACTAAGAAGTACTGCGCAGTAGTCACTCTTGACGTAAAAAATGCCTTCAATACGGCATCCTGGTCTCACATCCTGCAAGCCCTTAGAGAAATGGCCGTACCACAGTACCTGCTGCGGATAATCAACAGCTACCTACGCGATAGGTCCCTTCTCTACGATACTGATGACGGCCCAAAACGGTACTCCACAACGGCCGGCGTGACCCAAGGGTCCGTGCTTGGCCCCATCTTGTGGAACGTGATGTACGACGGTGTGCTGAGGGTGTCGACTGACGAGGATGTAAAAATCATCGGCTTTGCGGATGATATTGCGCTAGTCATCGTAGCGAAACATACCCAGCAAATTGAAGAGAAAGCGAATGTGGCTATTGGAAACGTCCGCCAATGGCTCGACTCTGCGGGATTAGAACTGGCAGATCATAAGACTGAGGCAGTGTTAATTACGAGCCGAAAGAAGATTGAAACGGTAAACATAAAAGTCGGTAATGTTGATTTTCAATCGCGACGAGCGATCAAGTATCTGGGGGTGTTGATAGACGACCGGCTATCATTCAAACAGCATGCAGAATATGCAGGTAAAAAAGCGGCGGGTCGCCAAGCTGCCTTGGCGCGGATGCTACCGAATGTGGGAGGCCCAAAGAGCACCAAGCGGGGGCTCTTGGCGAACGTGGTGACCTCAGTTTTAAATTATGCTGCACCGATATGGGCTGAATCACTGAAAACAAAAACGGTCAACAGGCAGTTCACAAGAGTACTTCGGCTGAGCGCCCTCCGAGTCGTTAGCGCCCATCGAACTGTCTCCGACGAAGCAGTCTTTGTGCTAGCAGGCATGATGCCCACGGATATAGCAGCAGATGAGTTACGTCGCTGCTATTTGGAAAGAACGAGCGGTGAACTAGACGTAAGGCAAGAGCGGGCAGCATCGATGGCAAGGTGGCAGAAACGCTGGAGCGAGTCAAATAAGGGGAGGTGAACGCACACCCTCATTCCCAGCATAGATAAGTGGTTAAGCCGGAAACACGGAGAGCTGGACTACCATGTAACACAGTTTTTAACGGGTCACGGTGTTTTCCGAAGTAATCTACACCGATTCGGTAACGATGAGTCTCCGCTTTGCCCAATGTGCCAAGAAGTGGAAGACGCATGCCTCGTACTATTCACGTGCCCCCGATTCTCGGCAGAAAGAACCCTTCTACGCTACATACATGCGTCGGAGCTAAGCCCACATAACATTGTTGACGCCATGCTTACGTCAGAGGCGACTTGGAACGCAGTTTGCCAGGTGGCTGCAGGGATATATGCAAGTTTGAGGCACGCCGAAAGAGAAAGAAGAACTTCAAACGACGACACAAGCTAAGGGTAACAGAAGATTGCCAATTTGACGAAGACACAACTATACAGACGTAAATACTGACGCTTGAGCAGAAATGCTTTCACGGCCTCCCGACGCAATACTTGACGGTGGTTCCGGGAGGAGCACCCGTACCGACGTGGGGAGATGTTTAGCGGGTTAAAGTCCCGCACTGACTAAGGCTTTCGACGCTTTTACTCCTCTTAAAAAAAAAAAAAAAAAAAAAAACACACACACACACACACACACACACATACATACATAGAGACGGACATACATACATACATAGAGACGGACATACATACATACATAGAGACGGACATACATACATATAGACTGACAGACTGAGAGACATAGCGACAGTGAACATGTACGAATTAAAATTCTTTTGTTTATTTTGGTCTTGTTCTTGCAAGAGTTTGGCTTATGTTGTTTTGTATACGATTTATTCTTGCTGTGTTATTTTATTTTTAGGAATAGAGATACTTGTTAGTGTTATTGAAGTGTAGACGAGAGTTATTGAGTAGGTAAACCTAGGATGTAGCACTTATTTCTTTTTCTTCATTGTATAGCTTCTGTTAGAATAAGCATTTGTTGTCTGTGCGAGAACAGTTAATACAACAAATTTTAGGGATTTTAGGGAATGTCTATGCTTTCGCGTTAGGAATATGCTTGGGTATGCTATACTTGTTTTATTTAATCTTGTTTTATTTTACTACTTTTCGGGTGGAGATTTTCTTCTTTAGTTATATAGTTACTGATGAACATTTCAAGTGAACTTGGGTTTGTAGCCTCATAGGTTCTTACTAATATGAGTTATTTTTATTTTATGGTTACTAATCTACCGACACACTTATGGAGGAGTTTTCTGTATGAGTTTTGTTTATGTTGTTGTTGTGGGAGTTTGGTTTATTTTGTTGATGTTGTAATAGATGATTTTCTAATGCTATGTAGTTGTTTTTGTTTTTTATTTTTAGGAATAGCGACACATGTTATTGAAATTGAAGTGTAGACGAGAGGATTGAGTAGATAAACCTAGGATGCAGCACTTATTCTTTTTCTTCATTGTATAGCTTCTTTTAGAATAAGCATTTGATGTCCGTGAGAGAAGAGTTAATACAACAATTTGAGGGTTTACTTTTTATATACATACATAAAGTAATATTTCAGCGAAGATGTACAATGTTTATGCTTTCGCGTTTGGAATATGCTTGGGAATGGAAACGAACGTAGTTCGCACCATGTGCATATCTTATCACTTAAAAACGAACGCAATTCGCACCATGTGCATGTTTGCATAGGCATAAAATATTTAGCAAGTTCGAGGCAATGCCAATGTGCACTCTTGAGGTAGTTTCCGAGCTACCTACCTAAACATGGAAAGAACGCAGTACGCCTGCTGAAAATGCAGTATAAATTCTCGTGGTTCCCTGGCTCATTAATTAGTCGACTTAAAGTGTTCAGTCAAAAACTGTTCAAAATTATCAATTATTAAACTCAACAAAATTAACAACAGATACAATTAACAGAATGCCGATCTACACTATTGAAGATTACAAATTCCCGCTGGGTCTACATATCTTCACCATATTGGAGGAAGTGGCTGCAACCAGATGGAATTTGGAGCCATTAGCCAAGGCTATATGCTGCATGCAAGCCGACTTCGACGACCAACCTACCATGGATAAATTAAAGCTAATGCTAGAGATTTTTTGCGCTCTCCGTCGAGCCTATCCGGAGTTTCGGCCTTTACCTCCTTGTCTGGAGATTTTTAAATAATATTCCTTTAGCGCTGATTATTATTCCTTTTAGGAGTAAGAGATTTATTTGATCCGGTTTAGACTGTAATGAGCGATGGGTTTGTAAAAATGTGTTTGAGAAAAGAGATATTGTTGTTGTTTGTAATTTTAGGAAAATGTTTGTAATTACATTTTGTCTAAATTATTAAATTTTAGGAAACAAAGCCTGTTAATATTGAAGTCTAGACATGAGAGGCTCTAGTTGGTGAAGCTAGGATGCCATTATTTTTTTTCTTCTTCTTTTTCTTATTCTTTTTTTATTTCTATTATTCTTGGTGCTAATTCTTTTTCTTTTCTTCTGCGTATACCATCAAAATAGTCATAACAAAATTTCGCTTAAAACATATGTCTAAGAAAGCCTCATATCTATACTATGAACAATGTTTAGTCTAAATGGTAACAACTTCTTATTTCAATATTAAATGCTAGGGATTTATGTACCTTAAATTATTTCTCTTGTAAAGAATGCTATTGAATCAACAAAATAGCTGCTTGATTGAAGCTTGACTACAACATTTTTATGTCGAAACGGTATTTTAATATTCGACCCTAAATACCCTACACCCTTAAATACCCTACCGTACTTATGATGTCTAACCTATAATTATTAAGAAACAATAAAAGAAACATATTAATTTATACATACACAGAAATAGTGAACTCCTTCATTTCTGTTAAATTTCATCCCAATAGCTTAATCAATTCTAATGCGATCATGATTCCAACAGACAGACGAACAGGGATAAATTTCACTGAATATCATTGGCACAATAAAATTTTTCATACCATTCTTTTTAGAACATAAATTTAAAATCATTAAAGGTCATAGACAATTAACTCAAAACCCCACTACAAATTAAATAATTAAATATAATGCAAATAGATATAAACACTAATTCCTACTATAATTAGTCGCCAGATAAAGGTTCGACAATGATAATAGAAACAATCTTTAGAAACGCACAAACAAGGGGCTTTGAGAGAAAACTCATAGAAACATCTACAATATCGAGCTAGTAATTTTATCAGCCCAGTTGTTGTTATCAGTATGATAACAAAATTACAATTCATAAACCAAAATTCACTTAAACATCGACACACTAGCAATATAACTCAACAAACTATTGGCGAGACAATCAATCAAAAATATACTAACTCCTAATAGAGGCAAGAAATACATAGTATTCATACTTAAACAATCCACAAATTTTTGTTTCTTAAGAAAGCACATACGAAATTATGGACCTACACGCCCACTACAATAACACAAACATTATTTTTAGCATCAACATCTCCATAATATCCATACATATCCATGCAAATTCATATCCACTTCCTATCAATAAAACAAAGAAAGTTATTACAATAACGCAACTAGAATTAATACTAACTAAAAATTAAATTGAAATACTTTAGCTTCAATAACAAAATATGTAACTGGAATATGAATATATGTGCGATGCAAACAAGTAAATAGGGTTATCGGAATAAAACAAACCATTTAAAACAAAATAAAAGCATGGAAGATCAGACTCTAATCAATTCACAAAATAAATATAATATATAATATATAAATCGAAAATAAAATACATAAATATAACAAAAAAAAAATAAATATAAATAAATATAATGAAAATAATTAACTAATAACATGTATAGGACACCGAATTCTATAATAGAGCTCATTTGTTGAACCTTCTAATCTAACGGAAAGACTGAGTTTAGTATAGATAGTCCAAAATGGAGTAAAGTTTATTAATATAGCCAAAGTCATTATATCAATGAAATATCGTTGATCGGTTGATCAGGTTGATCGGGTTGATCTGGTTGATCGGTTGATCAGGTTGATCGGGTTGATCTGGTTGATCGGTTGATCAGGTTGATCAGGTTGATCGGTTGATCAGGTTGATCTGGTTGATCAGGTTGATCGGGTTGATCTGGTTGATCAGGTTGATCGGGTTGATCTGGTTGATCGGTTGATCAGGTTGATCGGGTTGATCTGGTTGATCTGGTTGATCGGGTTGATCTGGTTGATCGGGTTGATCTGGTTGATCGGTTGATCGGTTGATCAGGTTGATCTGGTTGATCGGTTGACCGGGTTGATCAGGTTGATCAGGTTGATCTGGTTGATCTGGTTGATCGGTTGATCAGGTTGATCAGGTTGATCGGTTGATCTGGTTGATCGGGTTGATCTGGTTGATCGGTTGATCGGTTGATCAGGTTGATCTGGTTGATCGGTTGACCGGGTTGATCAGGTTGATCGGGTTGATCTGGTTGATCAGGTTGATCGGGTTGATCTGGTTGATCAGGTTGATCGGGTTGATCGGTTGATCTGGTTGATCTGGTTGATCGGTTGATCAGGTTGATCGGGTTGATCAGGTTGATCAGGTTGATCGGTTGATCAGATTGATCGGGTTGATCGGGTTGATCTGGTTGATCAGGTTGATCGGGTTGATCTGGTTGATCGGTTGATCAGGTTGATCGGGTTGATCTGGTTGATCTGGTTGATCGGGTTGATCTGGTTGATCGGGTTGATCTGGTTGATCGGTTGATCGGTTGATCAGGTTGATCTGGTTGATCGGTTGACCGGGTTGATCAGGTTGATCGGGTTGATCTGGTTGATCAGGTTGATCGGGTTGATCTGGTTGATCAGGTTGATCGGGTTGATCGGTTGATCTGGTTGATCTGGTTGATCGGTTGATCAGGTTGATCGGGTTGATCAGGTTGATCAGGTTGATCGGTTGATCAGATTGATCGGGTTGATCGGGTTGATCTGGTTGATCAGGTTGATCGGGTTGATCTGGTTGATCGGTTGATCGGGTTGATCTGGTTGATCAGGTTGATCGGGTTGATCTGGTTGATTGGTTGATCAGGTTGATCGGTTGATCGGTTGATCTGGTTGATCGGTTGATCAGGTTGATCGGTTGATCAGGTTGATCGGGTTGATCTGGTTGATCGGTTGATCTGGTTGATCTGGTTGATCGGTTGATCAGGTTGATCGGGTTGATCAGGTTGATCGGGTTGATCGGGTTGATCTGGTTGATCAGGTTGATCGGGTTGATCTGGTTGATCGGTTGATCAGGTTGATCGGGTTGATCTGGTTGATCAGGTTGATCGGGTTGATCTGGTTGATCGGTTGATCTGGTTGATCTGGTTGATCGGTTGATCAGGTTGATCGGGTTGATCAGGTTGATCGGGTTGATCGGGTTGATCTGGTTGATCAGGTTGATCGGTTGATCAGATTGATCGGGTTGATCGGGTTGATCTGGTTGATCAGGTTGATCGGGTTGATCTGGTTGATCGGTTGATCGGGTTGATCTGGTTGATCAGGTTGATCGGGTTGATCTGGTTGATCGGTTGATCAGGTTGATCGGTTGATCGGTTGATCTGGTTGATCGGTTGATCAGGTTGATCGATTGATCAGGTTGATCGGGTTGATCTGGTTGATCAGGTTGATCGGGTTGATCTGGTTGATCGGTTGATCTGGTTGATCTGGTTGATCGGTTGATCAGGTTGATCGGGTTGATCAGGTTGATCGGGTTGATCGGGTTGATCTGGTTGATCAGGTTGATCGGGTTGATCTGGTTGATCGGTTGATCAGGTTGATCGGGTTGATCAGGTTGATCGGGTTGATCGGGTTGATCTGGTTGATCAGGTTGATCGGGTTGATCTGGTTGATCGGTTGATCGGGTTTATCTGGTTGATCAGGTTGATCGGGTTGATCTGGTTGATCGGTTGATCTGGTTGATCGGTTGATCAGGTTGATCGGTTGATCAGGTTGATCGGGTTGATCTGGTTGATCAGGTTGATCGGGTTGATCTGGTTGATCGGTTGATCTGGTTGATCTGGTTGATCGGTTGATCAGGTTGATCGGGTTGATCAGGTTGATCGGGTTGATCGGGTTGATCTGGTTGATCAGGTTGATCGGGTTGATCTGGTTGATCGGTTGATCAGGTTGATCGGGTTGATCTGGTTGATCAGGTTGATCGGGTTGATCTGGTTGATCGGTTGATCAGGTTGATCGGGTTGATCGGTTGATCTGGTTGATCAGGTTGATCGGGTTGATCTGGTTGATCGGGTTGATCGGGTTGATCTGGTTGATCAGGTTGATCGGGTTGATCTGGTTGATCGGTTGATCTGGTTGATCGGTTGATCAGGTTGATCGGTTGATCGGTTGATCTGGTTGATCGGTTGATCAGGTTGATCGGTTGATCAGGTTGATCGGGTTGATCTGGTTGATCAGGTTGATCGGGTTGATCTGGTTGATCGGTTGATCTGGTTGATCTGGTTGATCGGTTGATCAGGTTGATCGGGTTGATCAGGTTGATCGGGTTGATCGGGTTGATCTGGTTGATCAGGTTGATCGGGTTGATCTGGTTGATCGGTTGATCAGGTTGATCGGGTTGATCTGGTTGATCAGGTTGATCGGGTTGATCTGGTTGATCGGTTGATCAGGTTGATCGGGTTGATCGGTTGATGTGGTTGATCTGGTTGATCGATTGATCAGGTTGATCGGGTTGATCAGGTTGATCGGGTTGATCGGGTTGATCTGGTTGATCAGGTTGATCTGGTTGATCTGGTTGATCGGTTGATCAGGTTGATCGGGTTGATCGGTTGATCTGGTTGATCTGGTTGATCGGTTGATCAGGTTGATCTGGTTGATCAGGTTGATCTGGTTGATCAGGTTGGTCGGGTTGATCAGGTTGATCTGGTTGATCAGGTTGATCGGTTGATCAGGTTGATCGGGTTGATCTGGTTGATCGGTTGCTCAGGTTGATCGGGTTGATCTGGTTGATCAGGTTGATCGGGTTGTTCGGGTTGATCTGGTTGATCAGATTCTACCGTGTATGTGTCTATTTGTTAGGGGTGTACATCTTAGAGTACGGCTCAAGGAAAATATCCCACCTATAACAATCACAAATAACAAAATGTTATCATTTATCCAGCATTTAAGTTTGAAAAATTAATAACATCATTGTGATAACAATAAAATGAGTTTTATGAGTTAGTCAACGATAATATGCCCCTGAATAATGGTTCTTATGTGGCATTCAACTCATTCTGCTGTTCCAATTCGGAATAGAGGATTGATTCAGTACATTTCTGATCATCTTTTGTAGTATAGAGTTCAGAGGATCATTTTGTATGGATTGATTTGTTCACTACCACATCTTCCATTTGAGCGAAAGAGATACCGTCATCGTCATTGCTATTGATAAGAGTTTCGTTTGAAAAATCGACTTTTCTGGCTTTAGCTGTAGTATTTGTTTTTACTTTTATTAATATCTTACTATTTTCAATATTATGTTTTTCCTTATTATAATTTGTATTAGAGTGTTTGAATAATTCTTTTAGAAGTTTTATGATGGGGCTAAATGTCTCTTCTAATTGATTCTCAAAATCTGCTTTTCCCAATTTTATATTCTTAATGTCTGTTTTAATTTGTGTCTACTTTTTATTATTCCCATCCATCTTAGCGATAGTAATAACATATATCAGATCAGGTATATCAGCCCTTGATTACGTTTGATCAGTTTATGATCGGTTTTTGATCAGCGATTGAACAGCTTTTGATCAGGTTGATCAGCTTCTGAACTGCTTTTGATGAGGTCGAACAGCTTTTGAACTGCTTTTGATGAGGTCGAACAGCTTTTGAACTGCTTTCCTATCAGTTGATCAGCAATCACATCAGGTATATCAACTTTTTTAGTTGAAAGTTATCATACTAATATGAATATAATGGAACCTAATCATATTATAGGTGAATGCATGTATGTACATATATGTATATCAAATCCCTTTCTATAATTGGACTACTTTTGTATTGGCAGACATAAATATATTAATTGTTTTTACTCATATTAACCATATAAGCAAGCATTTGGTGCGCAATAATGCCAACAAGATTATTATGTTTAAGCAAAATGAGATGAATATGAAGCACATATACAATGATCATGTCGGAAAAGATATGTCTTATGCAAAATTTATAAATATATGCGGATCAAAATATATGATTTTCCTTGAGAATGGTGGAAAGATATGTACATACACATTTCTTTTAATAACCATATTTATGTCTACAATACATTGGATCATCTTTGGTTATTAAAAGAAATGTGTATGTACATATCTTTCTTTTCCGAATATAGAATTCGGTGTCCTATACATGTTATTAGTTAATTATTTTCATTATATTTATTTATATTTATTTTTTTTTTGTTATATTTATGTATTTTATTTTCGATTTATATATTATATATTATATTTATTTTGTGAATTGATTAGAGTCTGATCTTCCATGCTTTTATTTTGTTTTAAATGGTTTGTTTTATTCCGATAACCCTATTTACTTGTTTGCATCACACATATATTCATATTCCAGTTACATATTTTGTTATTGAAGCTAAAGTATTTCAATTTAATTTTTAGTTAGTATTAATTCTAGTTGCGTTATTGTAATAACTTTCTTTGTTTTATTGATAGGAAGTGGATATGAATTTGCATGGATATGTATGGATATTATGGAGATGTTGATGCTAAAAATAATGTTTGTGTTATTGTAGTGGGCGTGTAGGTCCATAATTTCGTATGTGCTTTCTTAAGAAACAAAAATTTGTGGATTGTTTAAGTATGAATACTATGTATTTCTTGCCTATATTAGGAGTTAGTATATTTTTGATTGATTGTCTCGCCAATAGTTTGTTGAGTTATATTGCTAGTGTGTCGATGTTTAAGTGAATTTTGGTTTATGAATTGTAATTTTGTTATCATACTGATAACAACAACTGGGCTGATAAAATTACTAGCTCGATATTGTAGATGTTTCTATGAGTTTTCTCTCAAAGCCCCTTGTTTGTGCGTTTCTAAAGATTGTTTCTATTATCATTGTCGAACCTTTATCTGGCGACTAATTATAGTAGGAATTAGTGTTTATATCTATTTGCATTATATTTAATTATTTAATTTGTAGTGGGGTTTTGAGTTAATTGTCTATGACCTTTAATGATTTTAAATTTATGTTCTAAAAAGAATGGTATGAAAAATTTTATTGTGCCAATGATATTCAGTGAAATTTATCCCTGTTCGTCTGTCTGTTGGAATCATGATCGCATTAGAATTGATTAAGCTATTGGGATGAAATTTAACAGAAATGAAGGAGTTCACTATTTCTGTGTATGTATAAATTAATATGTTTCTTTTATTGTTTCTTAATAATTATAGGTTAGACATCATAAGTACGGTAGGGTATTTAAGGGTGTAGGGTATTTAGGGTCGAATATTAAAATACCGTTTCGACATAAAAATGTTGTAGTCAAGCTTCAATCAAGCAGCTATTTTGTTGATTCAATAGCATTCTTTACAAGAGAAATAATTTAAGGTACATAAATCCCTAGCATTTAATATTGAAATAAGAAGTTGTTACCATTTAGACTAAACATTGTTCATAGTATAGATATGAGGCTTTCTTAGACATATGTTTTAAGCGAAATTTTGTTATGACTATTTTGATGGTATACGCAGAAGAAAAGAAAAAGAATTAGCACCAAGAATAATAGAAATAAAAAAAGAATAAGAAAAAGAAGAAGAAAAAAAATAATGGCATCCTAGCTTCACCAACTAGAGCCTCTCATGTCTAGACTTCAATATTAACAGGCTTTGTTTCCTAAAATTTAATAATTTAGACAAAATGTAATTACAAACATTTTCCTAAAATTACAAACAACAACAATATCTCTTTTCTCAAACACATTTTTACAAACCCATCGCTCATTACAGTCTAAACCGGATCAAATAAATCTCTTACTCCTAAAAGGAATAATAATCAGCGCTAAAGGAATATTATTTAAAAATCTCCAGACAAGGAGGTAAAGGCCGAAACTCCGGATAGGCTCGACGGAGAGCGCAAAAAATCTCTAGCATTAGCTTTAATTTATCCATGGTAGGTTGGTCGTCGAAGTCGGCTTGCATGCAGCATATAGCCTTGGCTAATGGCTCCAAATTCCATCTGGTTGCAGCCACTTCCTCCAATATGGTGAAGATATGTAGACCCAGCGGGAATTTGTAATCTTCAATAGTGTAGATCGGCATTCTGTTAATTGTATCTGTTGTTAATTTTGTTGAGTTTAATAATTGATAATTTTGAACAGTTTTTGACTGAACACTTTAAGTCGACTAATTAATGAGCCAGGGAACCACGAGAATTTATACTGCATTTTCAGCAGGCGTACTGCGTTCTTTCCATGTTTAGGTAGGTAGCTCGGAAACTACCTCAAGAGTGCACATTGGCATTGCCTCGAACTTGCTAAATATTTTATGCCTATGCAAACATGCACATGGTGCGAATTGCGTTCGTTTTTAAGTGATAAGATATGCACATGGTGCGAACTACGTTCGTTTCCATTCCCAAGCATATTCCAAACGCGAAAGCATAAACATTGTACATCTTCGCTGAAATATTACTTTATGTATGTATATAAAAAGTAAACCCTCAAATTGTTGTATTAACTCTTCTCTCACGGACATCAAATGCTTATTCTAAAAGAAGCTATACAATGAAGAAAAAGAATAAGTGCTGCATCCTAGGTTTATCTACTCAATCCTCTCGTCTACACTTCAATTTCAATAACATGTGTCGCTATTCCTAAAAATAATAAACAAAAACAACTACATAGCAAGAGAAAATCATCTATTACAACATCAACAAAATAAACCAAACTCCCACAACAACAACATAAACAAAACTCATACAGAAAACTCCTCCATAAGTGTGTCGGTAGATTAGTAACCATAAAATAAAAATAACTCATATTAGTAAGAACCTATGAGGCTACAAACCCAAGTTCACTTGAAATGTTCATCAGTAACTATATAACTAAAGAAGAAAATCTCCACCCGAAAAGTAATAAAATAAAACAAGATTAAATAAAACAAGTATAGCATACCCAAGCATATTCCTAACGCGAAAGCATAGACATTCCCTAAAATCCCTAAATTTGTTGTAATAACTCTTCACACGCGGACATCAAATGCTTATTCTAAAAGAAGCTATACAATGAAGAAAAAGAATAAGTGCTGCATCCTAGGTTTACCTACTCAATCCTCTCGTCTACACTTCAATATCAATAACAGGCGTCTCTCAATATCTGTTTACTCAATCACTTATTCTCAAACCCATCGCTCATTACCTAACTAAACCGTATCAAACAAATGTCTTACACCTAAGAACCATAATAATTAGCGTTAAAAAAATATTATGTAAAAACACTGAAATTCAAAAACATATTACAAAACAAATTATAGCATTTTCTAAATGTCTCAGTATAAAACAAAAAGAAAAAAAAATATGCGATTAAAATATGTGTGTCTTTCTCCGACACAAAAATTAACTATCAATTAAATACCAAATGCTTATTCTACAACAAAGAAAAGAAGAATTAAAATAAGAATACTATAAGAATATATTCTAGATTTAAATGCTTAAGCCACGCATTTTAGTAGTTCAATATCGACAGCATGTGCCTCTATTCCAAAAAAAAAAAAAAAAAAAAAAAAAAAAACAAGTACATAGCAAGAGAAAATCGTCTATTACAACAAAAACAAAATAAACCAAACTCCCACAACAACAACATAAACAAAACTCATACAGAAAACTGCTCCATAAGTGTGTCGGTAGATTAGCTAACCATAAAATAAAAAATAACTCATATTAGTAAGAACCTATGAGGCTACAAACCCAAGTTTACTTGCAATGTTCACAATTCATTTAGTACCTATATAACAAAAAAAAAGAAAATCTCCACCCGAAAAGTAATAAAATAAACAAGATTAAATAAAAGCAAGTATAGCATACCCAAGCATATTCCTAACGCGAAAGCATAGACATTCCCTAAAATCCCTAAAATTTGTTGTATTAACTGTTCTCGCACAGACAACAAATGCTTATTATTATTATTAACAGAAGCTATACAATGAAGAAAAAGAAATAAGTGCTACATCCTAGGTTTACCTACTCAATAACTCTCGTCTACACTTCAATAACACTAACAAGTATCTCTATTCCTAAAAATAAAATAACACAGCAAGAATAAATCGTATACAAAACATTATAAGCCAAACTCCTGCAAGAACAAGACCAAAATAAACAAAAGAATTTTCATTCGTACATGTTCACTGTCGCTATGTCTCTCAGTCTATATGTATGTATGTCTGTATGTCCGTCTCTATGTATGTATGTCCGTCTCTATGTATGTATGTGTGTGTGTGTTTTTTTTTTTTTTTTTGTCGGGTGGAAACCCTCATGGGTTCTGCTGCTAGTTTCTCTGAGCAGATAGGTATGTGAGACTCCTACTCACTAAAACCACCTCGTCTCGTATTCGCCCGCCCCACGGAACCGCCGTTAAGCATTACATCGCGGGGGGGGGGGGGGGCGATGGCCGTGTTTGCCGTTTCTCTAGTGTGCTCTTCTCCCTTGCTCGAGCCTTCTTTGCGCTGCCATAACTAACGCCGCCATTCGGCTCACTGCGTTCCAAAATTTGCTATCTTTTAGCATATGTCCCACTAGATTGTCTGGCGTGATAGGTATTCCTGCCAGGCTCTGTAGATCGTTTCTAAGCGACTCATACCTGAGGCATTCGAAAAATACATGTTTCGCATCCTCTACCTTCGCCGCTCCGCAATGATCACAGAATGGATCGCGTTCATATCCAAATCTGAACAGATAAGACTTAAAACAGCCATGTCCACTCATGAGTTGCGTTGTGTAGAAATCTATTTCTCCATGTGCTCTGGATAGCCATGGCTCCAACCTGGGAATAAGCCTGTAAGTCCACCTTCCATTTTCAGCGTTCTGCCATCTCATTTGCCACTCTTCGATAACCGCTCGCCGCGATTCGAAATGAGCGTTGGTAGTACTTGTCGCGCGGGCGTCGCTTGCTACTGCACCTGCTCTTACGCTTGCTTCTTTGGCCAGCAAATCCAGAGGGATCAGACCTCCAAGCACTAAAGCCGCATCTAATGAAAGTGTTCGGAATGCGCACGACACACGTAGCGCACAGCATCTGTACGTCGCATTCAAATCACGTACGTAGCTGCTTTTCGAGAAAGCTTCTTTCCATACTGGTGTCGCGTACAGTATTACGGACTTAACTACCGTGGCTAAGAGTTGCCTTCTACGCTGCCGTGGACCTCGAGTATTGAGCATTATACGGGATAACGCTGTTGTAGCTTCTGCCGCCTTACGCTGCGCATACTCCAGATGAGCTTTAAACGTCAGTCGATGATCTATCATCACTCCAAGGTACTTTATGTACGGCTTAGATGCAATACTACAATTACCAACCTTTACATTAAGGCGTTCCACCTTCTTCCGACTACTGATCAGAACAGCCTCCGTCTTGTTGTCTGCTAGGCTAAGCTTCACAGCAGTTAACCAATTCCTAATCTTGGATATTGCTATTTCAGCGGCTTCCTTAACTTCCGCTAATTGTTTTGCAACGACTACCATCGCGATATCGTCAGCAAACCCAACAATTGTTACTCCCTTTGGCACGCTCAGCTCCAATATCGCGTTATACATCATGTTCCATAGGACTGGACCAAGCACTGATCCTTGTGGCACGCCTCCTGTCACCTCAAACTCCTTAGGACCCTCTGATGTATTGTATAACAAAACGCGTTCGCTCAAATAGCTAGACACAATCCTGTAAAGATATGCTGGCACCTCAAAAGTTCTGAATGACTCTAGGATTGTCTGCCAGTTCGCGGAGTTAAACGCATTTTTCACATCTAGGGTGACAATCAGGCAATATTGCTTAGAGCCGCCATCGTTTCCCTTCGACCCTTTCTGAACCGTATTGCATGTTTGACATTCGCTCATTCATCGATGCCAGCAATCGCTCTTTAATTATGAGTTCTAGAAGTTTACCTGCGGAGTCTAGCATACACAACGGACGGTACGACGCAGAACTTGCTGGGTTCACGCCTTTTGGAAGAAGCACAAGTCGTTGGCGTTTCCATTGTTTGGGAAAGGTCCCTTCTCGCATGCATACATCGAATACGCTTCTTAGCAATTCCGTCTGTTTCACAGCGGCCGCTTTGAGAGCTATATTTGGCACTCCGTCTGGTCCCGGCGCTTTATTCAGCTTAATTTTTCGAGCCGCTTGTATCACCTCGGACGTTGTAACCATTGGCACAGTTTCAGCATTGAGGTCTTCGTCCAGCGCTATTCTTTGAAAGCGTGGCTGTACCGGGAAAAGAGTTTTAGCTATGTTGTCCATAGTACTGGGATCCGTTGGCTGTGTTGACCTCTTCAGCTTCTTCATCACAAGTTTATAAGCAAAACCCCATGGGTGGTTTTCGGCATCATCGCATAGTTCTAAAAAGCTCCTGTTTTTGCTATCTCGAATAGCTGTTTTTAACAATTTCCGCTGATTTTTGTAACGCTGCCTGGTAAGCTCATAATTGTCAGTATTTCTCGCTCTTTGACACAGTCTTCTTGCATGTACACACTCTTTTCTCAGGTTAGCTATACTTTCATTCTTTTACACACATTCTTATACACACTCTTTTCTCAGGTTAGCTATACTTTCATTCCACCAGTAAGCTGGCTTGTGTGGCGTGCGGCTTTTTTTACGCGACATGGATGCGTCGCAGGCATATTTCATTCTCTTCGAGAATTGCATTGCAGCTTCTTCCGCCGTGCCGCTTATGCTGGCGCGTCTTAGCGCTTGCACGAACATTTCGTAATCGAACGTTTCGTGCTTCCAGCAACAACTTACCATTGCCGCTGTGCATCGATTCGCTTCCGGTCTCTTCCGAATTTCAATTTCGATCGCACGATGGTCGCTGTGGGTATAACAGCTGCTTATTCGTCACCCTTTCATACAGAAGATCCCAGTGCTGATAAAAGAAATGTCGATTACTGAGCCTACACCATTTTTACTGAAGGTATGCTCAGAGCCTGTACTTAGGAGGATCACGTGTAAGGTGGAAAAAGCATCTAAAAGGGACCTACCTCGGGGATTTGTCCTGCTGGACCCCTTGCTGGACTCTTGTGCTGCTTCGCAATGGTTCAAATTGAGTTGCAAAAACTTCATTGTTTTGGAACATTTTGCTTAACGCCTTTTAATGCAACTCTGGCTTTATGATATGACGGACACCTAAATCCCCCGTATATGTGGTTCGTTTCCTTTATCCCGTCTCTTTGACATAGGATACACATTGCAGCATTGGAGCATGCTTTGGCAAGGTGGCCTTTCTCTCCACATTTGAAACACAGTATTGCACCGTCGCCTACCTGATTTTTACAATGTCGAGCGATGTGTCCAAATTCGAGACACCTGTAGCATTTGGTCAGAGTTGTTTGTTCACGTATTCGGCAGTTGACCCAGCCAATCCTTACTCTTCCAGCCTTCATAAGGATGTTCGCGTTCTCGGTTGTCATCCTTACCGCCGCCGTTTGTGTTCCTCCGTATCCTCGTCGCAAGCTAAGGACATCCTCTTGCTCGAAATTTTTAAGATTAAATTGTGCGGCGATCTCATTAAAAACGTCGGCCTTTGCAGTATCTTCATCTATGTCCTTAATGTCGAGCACAACTCTCTCCGATAAGCCGCGGACACTTGCATCTTCACCTAGCCTGGTGCCGATGACAGCTCTAACCTTCTCCGCCTTTTCGCCCGTCTCATTTAATTGCAGGAGTAGCTCCCCTCTTTGCGTGCGCCTTATCTTCGTCACCGCCTGGCTCAAATCACCTATACTCGCGTCTGTCTTGATTTTACGCAGGATTTCCGCATATGATAGCTCGCCTTTTTTTTCAATGACGATTGCCTGTGGTCTCGGTCTCTTTGCAATTCTGTCAATTTTCCTAGGCTTTCGTGAATTCACTTGCGTCCACTGGTCACTATCACCAATTGCGCTGTCTTTTAATGCTGTCACAGAAGGCTGCACGGCTTTATCGCAGCTTGCACCTACAGGCAGCTTGTTCTTCTTTGCCGCCGACTGTACAGGCAGATTGTCATCTCTGCCCCTCTTTGCTGTCAGCTCAGGCTTCTTAACAAGTGGTGATGTTTGGGAGCCGCTTTCAATAGTAATTTTGGCTTTTTTTGGGCCAGCTAGCCAATTCTCAACCGTTTGATCACCATTCTTTGCTTCACTTTCGTAGAGTTTTGCTATGTTCTCAATCAATTCTCTCATTGGTTGGTGGATCGATCGTCTCCCCCCGTCGATCATTTCCACCAATTCGCCGATCTTCCTACCCATTCTCTCGAACGAAGACATGCGCTCAGCAACGCCATTTTGGATGTTTTCTAAGTATGGCGGCGAGGAATTTCATCGTGTAGGCGTAACTAACGCACCAACCGTTTTTAATGGCGATCGCGCCATTCTCGCGCTCCTCTTGAATGGATCAATCATACCTGATTGGTCTGTTCCCCCCCCAAGGGGAAGTACAAGCCCTTCCTACCTACCTACCTACCTACCTGATTGGTCCCTTTGGCAGCCATCACTACTCTGTCTTAAACTTATACTTGCACTCATTGCACCCATTGCATTTGCTGATTCTGTTTCTTTCTCCGAAGTCATATTCGAAAAAGCTCTTTAGTCTGGACAAAGAAGCTTTTACAGTTTAGATCCGTAGCACAGACACAAACCGTTTTTCGATCAAAGCTTTTTATTCAGCAAACTATAGAGCTTCTTTCTATCCCGTGCGACAACCGGAGGTATGAATGTATTTATTCTTTTCACTCGCGCGAAAGTTGCGCGGGAATTGAAATGTTGCAATATTTGACGTTCAATTTTTGGCAAAACACGAAATTTCACAATTTTAGCACCGAAGATCAGAACGAAAAACCGTGATATAACTTGAATACTGTAGCACTCGCGGTGTAAGAACGCGTTGCCACTCTATCCCACGTTTTTTAAATTTAAAACACAGTGGATGTCGTAGTTCTGTTTTCAACCACTAAAAGAACACTTTAATTCGGAGTCGCTAAGAAACACGTCTACTCTCGACGGACGACCTCTCGAGTCTGTGTGTGTGTGTGTGTGTGTGTGTGTATGTCTGTCTGTCTGTATATTTGTCCGTCCGTCTGTATGACACGCCCACTTTTGTCACGCCCATGTTGCCACGCCCACTTTTGACGTGCCCATATTGGCACGCCCATATTGCCACGCCCCTATTTGCCAAGCCTGCTTTGTCACGCCCACTTTTGACACGCCCACTTTACCACACCCACTTTTGTACGCCCATTTTCCCTGCCCAAAGCAACCAAATACAAAATGATAAAAAAGTTATTCAATGAGAATAAATCTTCATTATCATCACACAAAGGAAGCGGTTTAATGAGTGTTAATAAGCACAAGCCAAATTATATATATTGGGATGATCCAAATGAGTTGGTAGATAGGTTAAGATTATTAGTATCATCTGAATCTGCTGGTCACAACAATCATAATAATGAAGTAGTCTCAATAATTGAAGAACTTAGGGAAGCAGATATAATTGTATAAATGCTATATACAATAATAGAAAATAATATTCGTAAAATGAGCGTTGACAAGTTCGGTCATTATTCTCAGCAAGGTGAAAATCAATTAAAATTAAAAAGAAATATTCTAAACACTTTAGGCCTTAATGTGGACCATGATAGAAATGTAAACTTCCAGAAAAGGCGCTTAAAAAATGTTGGAGAACCTAAAGAGCAATGTGATGCCGCTACAAAAGCATTTGTGGTTGAAAGTCTAAATCAGATTATCTCGAAAATTCAAGATGAGAACTCATTAATAAACGCAAATATTTACAAGGAATTCAAACATATCTACACAATAATTCAAAGCATACACGGATTCTTAGACGTAGAGTTCAAAAGAATTAAATCTATTGATATAGATAATACATCTTTAGTATTACCAACTGATGATTAATATTAGCATATGATGGAATACCTACAGAAAAAAACTTACATTTTATAAAATAGTTTTTAAAATAATAGTCTTAAAATGAGCGTTGACAAGTTCGGTCATTATTCTCAGCAAGGTGAAAACCAATTAAAATTAAAAAGAAATATTCTAAACACTTTAGGCCTTAATGTGGACTATGATAGAAATGTAAACTTCCAGAAAAGGCGCTTAAAAAATGTTGGAGAACCTAAAGAGCAATGTGATGCTGTTACAAAAGCATTTGTCGCTGAAAGTCTAAATCAAATTACCTCGAAAATTCAAGACGAGAGCACATTGCTGAATGAATCCATCCACAGAAATATTGACCAGAATAACATAAGACTACGAGAGGAAAACGCATTGCTAAAAGACAATATTTACAAAGAAATCACTAGTATACGAGAGGAAAACGCATTGCTAAAAGACAATATTTACAAAGAAATCAATCATATACGAGAGGAATACACAGTACTAAAGGAAAATATTTTCAAAGACATAAATCATATCTTCGCAATAACTCAAAATACACACAGATACATAGAGGAATTAAAAAAGAAACCTAAAATATAGAAAAGAGGAAAAAGAAAAACCAATGTCGATAAAGAGAGGTTTAGTGGAAGAGCTTCACAAGCAAGCTCGTAAGAATTTTAAGCGAAGGCGAGTAATAACCAAAGGAATAGATGATCTCTGGCAGGCCGATTTAGTGGAAATGGGTAATTATTCCTCATCTAATGATGGATATCGTTTTCTTCTTACCGTAATCGATACATTTTCAAAATTTGCTTGGGCTATAGCACTAAAAACTAAAAACTCTTCTGACGTAAGAAAAGCTATGGAAAACGTATTAAAATTTGGACGAATACCAAAAAATCTACAAACCGATGATGGTAAAGGGTTCTTCAACAATCAATTTAAAAATTTGATGGCGCAATATCACATCAATCATTACTCATCATATAGCATATTAAAAGCTTCAATCGTAGAACGTTTCAACAGAACCCTTAAAGGTATGATGTGGAAGGAATTCAGTTATCACGGCTCATATCGATGGATTGATAATTATAAAAATTTAGTCGATAAATATAATGCTAAAATACATAGAACTATTAGAATGGCTCCTGAGAATGTTAACGCTTCTAATGAAACCTCTCTATTAAAGACTGCATATAATAACCTAAAAATTTTCAATAAACCCAAATTCCGCAAGGGTGCCTTTGTGAGAATCAGTAAATATAAGCACATTTTTGAGAAAGGCTATACACCGAACTGGACAACAGAAATTTTCAAATTAAAGACTATACAAATCACGAATCCAACAACATATATTTTGGAAGACTATCAAGGCAATTCCGTTAAAGACGGATTCTATGAAAGTGAACTACAGAAGACAAGATATCCCAATACATAAATCGTTGAAAAAATTCTCAAAACCAAAGGAAGCAGATGTCTTGTTAAATGGTTGGGATTTTCGAATGATCATAACTCTTGGATTAACAATAATGCTATACTCTAAAAATTCAGTTGTATTTTTTTATATGTATTTGTATTTTAGAATTAAATAAATTTTTTTTAAAAAAAAACCACATTATTCAAGTTTTTAATTTCATTAAAATCGCACTTCAAGCAGTTGTAGAATCCAACAAAGATATCATTTATTTTAATAAGGGGCGCACAATTGGTTCATTGTTGGGCTTTAGTAATATTGAGTTGGAAGCAGGAAAATCACATGCATCAGACTTACCTTTGAATATAACGAATATATCTGCAATACACCTTGAGTGCAACATTGTGGTCGGTTCATATATTAACAACGAACCAGCGCATACAATTCATATGTTTGCAGTGATGGTTAGTTCTGGATATAAAATAGACGAAATTCCGAAAAATGTCATCTATTTACCAGTAAACACCAAACAGATAAGTTCGGTCACAGTTAAGGTTGTTGATCAAAGCGGAAAATTAATTAATTTTTGTGGAGAAACAATAACTCTAAGACTTCATTTAAAACCTCTCGATTAATATGATTATTTACAATAAAAACACACTCGCCCATGAATCTTCAATCATTCCTACATTGGCGGTTGAACAATCAAGATTAAAGGATCCTCAATCAATAAATAAAGGCAGGACATTAACAACAAACAACAAAAAATTTTTAAAATCGCTGGGACTTGTATTAAAACAGAAATAATAAGTGGCATACTAACTGTTACACAAAAACCGATTTACGATGATAGTATTATTAAAAAAGATTATCACAGCTATTCACCGTACACCTATACCTCACTTTGCGTCGGGGTTACGTTCCAAAAAAACG
Organism: Myopa testacea; assembly: GCA_949629155.1. Lineage (NCBI taxonomy): Eukaryota > Metazoa > Arthropoda > Insecta > Diptera > Conopidae > Myopa > Myopa testacea. The sequence continues at coordinate 28,648,784 of OX451347.1, forward strand.
CGACGCAAATTGAAACGACGCAAAGTGAATTAAGATTACCTATAGCAAACCATGTAAAGATCGAAGATAGGTTCCAGGGTTATGAAAATACTACTTTTTAAAAAGAAAATCGATCAAAGTAAACATTAAAAAAACAAAAATAATATAACTCTGTCAATAAATAAATTGGAAAAATATTTACCTTTTTTGTAATCAGAAAAAACCCGTAAAAATTTATAGAAATTAATTATTCACTTTTTTAAAAAGCACAAACACTAATTGAAAAGTTACAAAACGCACAATATGTACACTACATAATTGAAACTGAACTCTAAAATTAGCAAAATAAAGTGAAAATAAAACTGTATTAAAATTGCGTTGATTTTCAGTTAGAAGAGGAATCCCCGAATTTGATGGCGTGGCGCAATTAGAAACAAAAGTGTAGCCATCTGTTAGAAAACAAGAAAAAAATTAAAGACTCGAACCCAAAACAACGCAACATCGAAAACCTAACGACGCATTGTGAAAATTAGTACTAATTAAGCAGCGACGCAACTTCGAAAAAAACGCAAAACGAAACGACGCAAAGCGAGGTATAGGTGTATATGATTTCAAAATCATACTCTGACAACTTGTGTCTGAATCTTGCCAGTCTAGAAGTTTGATGCTTTAAATTGGCTATTCCTTTTAAAGGCTGGTGATCAGTAAAAATTTTAAAATATCTGCCTAAGAGATATGCTCTGAAGTTTTTTGTTGCCCATACTATTGCTAAGAATTCCTTTTCTATCGTTGAATATCTTTGTTCTGTGTCGCTTAGCGCTCGGCTAGCGAAAGCTATTGGCCTATCTTCGCCTACGTTTCCTTGAGAAAGGACCGCGCCTAAAGCTTCATTACTTGCGTCGGTAGTTAAAAGAAATTCCTTTGAAAAGTCTTGAAATGCTAACACTGGTGGTGACATAACTGATTCTTTTAATTGTTCAAACGCTCTCTGGCAGCTTTCTGTCCAGACGAACTTAGCGTCTTTTCTTAACAACTTGTTAATGGGAAGTGCTATTTTTGCGGTTCCCGGTATAAATTTTCTATAATAATTAACAAGGCCTAGGAAGGCTTGTACTTCCTTTTTATTTTTAGGAGGCGGAATGTTTTTAACGCACTCCACCTTGCTAGGGTCTGGAAGTGCTCCATGTTCTGAACACTTGTGCCCTAAATATACGAGTTCTCGTCGTAGGAATTGGCACTTGCTAATGTTTAATTTTAAGTTATTTTCCCTAATGACTTCGAAAACCTTAGTTAACCTTTCTTCATGCTGTCCCAGGTTTGTTGCATATACGACTATGTCGTCTAAATAAACAAAACAATCCATACCCTGAAGTCCTGTCAGAATATGATTCATAAGACGTTGAAACGTCGCTGGGGCGCCGGTTAACCCGAAAGGCATTCGGTTGAACTCAAAATGTCCTAACGCTGAACTAAATGCGGTCTTTTCCTTGTCTGCATTATCCATTAGGACTTGGTGGTACCCACTTGCCAAGTCTAACGTCGAAAAATATCTACTACTGCTTAACTGATCCAATATCTCATCTATTCTAGGCAGTGGAAAAACTTGTTTAATTGTGGCCTCATTTACTTTCCTATAATCTATAACTAAACGCCATTTCTTTTGTCCATCTTTTCCACTCTTCTTTGGAACTAGAAGTAGTGGTGAGTTCCATGGAGATACACTTGGGGATATTAAATCCTCTTCTAGTAATTTATGAATTTGTTTATTCATTTCTTCCCTATGTGTTTGAGGAATTCGGTACTGTTTTTGGTTAATTGGTGGCTGATCCACCTGTACTTTTACCACTTTGTTTTCCACATTGGCTAGTGTTTCCCCCAGGTACACTCCTGGTGCAATCTCTTGTTTATGGACTACCACAGTCATAACTTTAGTTTTAATTTTTAACGGCGTTATCCTAACCGTTCTTGCCTCAATTGTTATATTATTTTTGTTTCTTTTATTTGATATATTTTTGATGCTTAGCAGTGGCAAATTAATTATAAACTCTTTATTTTCATTAAATAGCGTTAAGTTTTTATTGAGCGTGTTTATAATGGATCTGTTCCACATGTTGTCTCTACCCAGTATGCCGTCCGCCGGTACCCCTTGTTTAAGTGACACTACGTGTAGCGTTAAACGTAAGGGCTGTACCTCATCATGGCATATGCTAGTGGACCCTATTGTGGTTATACAGCCTCCAAATGCTCCACGTAACTCTTTTTATTCTTTTTATTTATAATGGCATCTTCCTTTAATGCACATTCTTTTACTAGGCTTGTATCCGCTCCTGTATCCACCAGTAAAATGAGTTTTCCATTTCTCGTCTCTACACAAGGCAGTTCAATGAACACATCACTTAACGTGGCTGAATCCCAGTTAGATACTTCCTTTATAGTATTTTTATAATTATTATTCAAATTATTCGTTAACCACGAACGTATTGTTTTCTTGTTCTGTAATTGTGAAAATAAAAATTTTTAATTTTGCTAATACTTTTAATTTTATTTTATTTGTAAGTGCTGTTATGTCTGTAATATATTCTGCTATAATAAGACTAATGCTCCTTGCTTTATATTGTTGAAAATTGAGAAACATTGTTTTTACAATCGATGTACATGCTAACTGTATAATTAGCAAAATGATTACTAGAAACTCTGCTCCCATTTGTGTTATCATTTTTGCCTTATTGGTGAATTTATCAACTGTTTCATTTATTTTATCATTTTGGTTTATAATTTTTATTTTATTATTAAATTTGTGCCCAATATTCTTAGCTTTATTAGCTTTTAATACATCTGGAGTCAGTAACGTATCCACGATCTCTTCTGATGTTGAACGTACGGTTACTACTTCCTTTGGCCTTATATTCCTATTTTTGTTGGGTTCCCAGATTATTGGCCTTATCTGGGCCCTTGCCAGTTTCCCTGCTGGTTATTTTGTAGAGTTTCCCAACTCTTTTTAGCTCCGCAGTTCGCTGCTATATGTCCTGGTCTGTTACACCAATGACATATTGTTTGATTCGTTCCTTTTGGCATGTTCACAGGACTCTGATTCATCTGTGCCCCCTTGAATGTAGTCGAATTCGAGTTCACTGGATTCTTCTGCTTTTGATTCCAGTTCGTTTGTACTTGTTTTTGTTGCCAATTCGGCTGGGGTTGGTGTGGTTGCCAAGTTTGCTGTACTTGGTTTGACTGCCCATTTTGATGAGGTCGGTTCCATTGTTGGTTTCCCTGGTTCCTGTTATTAGGTCCTTGATTTTTGTTGCTCGCCCCACCTCTGTTGTTGTCATTGTTGTTGCACCTCCAGTTTGTCTCGTGTCCATGTTTTAAACACTTTTGGCAATACGGTGTGTTCTCCCTAATTAAACACTTTTCTCTCGTTTGCCCACGTTTACTGCAGAAGGAGTAAATTATTTTTTCCTGTGGCGCTCTCGAGTCCTGCCGAACTGCCGAATATCCTCATTGTACAGTTGGCTGCAATTCTGAAGTTCTGTCAACGTCACGTCTAATGAAACTGTTGGTAGGTAGGCCCTTCGTATCACCAGGTATAATTCATCCAGGCTGTTAAAGCGTTGTGTGCCTACAAGATCATAAGCGTCTTATAATCTTTGTTTTATACAATCAATGTAAATTGTTTTATTAGCTGGAGTCGTTCACTTGCAGCTAACTCACACGCCTGTAGAAATTTATACACCTCACCTCTCAAATCTGGTGACTGTGTTCCTGAAAACAGTGGAAAAATACTGCTTGTTATTTTGGCTATTTCTGCTATACCCATATTGATTTGTTGTGCCACTGATGGTTTAAATGTAGGAAATGAAACTGAATTATATTCCATTGGACTGGCTATGGCTGGGGTAGGTTCCTTATGGTATAGTGATTGTTCGTGCGCTAGATCTATTTCCTGTTGTAGGCGTCTATTTTCCTCTTTTAGTTCTTGCATTCTAGCATGCGCCTTTTCTAAGGATGCACAGTCCTCTCTTGATTTTTGTGCTGATTCCTGTTCTAGCGTTTTATTTAATGTTTCTTCTGTTAAACCCTTGTCTTTCAGTAATTTCGTTAGTTGTTCGTTCTCGTCTTCTAAGGTCTTTATGTTATGTATGTTTTCTTGAAAATGTTTTTCCTCTAAATAAGTATCGAACGCGTATTATTTTTTAACGCGTTGAATTCTGATAAGCAGTCGCTTAGACTTTGGTTTTTATTTTCTATAATATTTTTAAAAAAAATCAGCAATTCTTCTATGAATGCGTCTGCTTTTTCTACTGTTGATGTTTCTCCTAGGGCTTGGATTTTAGTCTTGATTAGCTCTAAAGTTTCTTTATTGGAAAAGGTGTTTTTCAGGATGTTCCAAATTTTTGATGCAAATTCTTCTATTTGCCTCTTCAAATCCTTATGCTCTTTTTCTAAGGCTAAATATGCTTGTTCTTGTAGCGATTCTGCCATTAATTATCCTATACTTATTGTTCTAAGTATTTATTTTGGATATTTTTGGAATCAATTAAAACTTTAATTGATTCTCTACAAGCAATTAACTTTTGCTTATTCAGCTTTAATACGGCTCATTGAGACCCTTTTGGCTGAACACGTTGTAAACATTCGTACATTCGTACGCTTATATACATATATTATTTTTATTATATTACTTTTTTTTTTTTGCAATTCGAGCTCGTGGCTCAATTCTGTTGGCCCGGTGCCTGACGTACGTTTTGTTTTTGTTATTTCTTGTTTTTGTTTTTCAAACTCTTTTTGAAAAAAGCCGCGTCTCTTCGGTGGCTGTGGGTTACTATTTAATTCCTTCCTTTGTTCCTCACGTGTCGATTTCTGCCTCTTTCAGTACTCTTCTATTGTTATCGGTCTGGGTCCCGCTTGCTTGTCCTTAAGGGCTTCTTTGAGGGGTAATACTGATTTCGATGACATCGATATTGGTTGCTGATTTTTTTGTGTTTATGCTATTTTAAAAAACATTGTTATATATTTTTTATCTATTTTATACTTCACTTCAAAATAAAGGAGCGATCCTTGGATCGTGAAAACGGCTGCGCCAAAATGTTGTGTCTAGTATCCTCCAGTAGGATACCAGAACAAACGTAATGTCGTAGATCCTTCCTCAAGAAGGATCACTGACAGTGCTTTTATGTGAGGGTATTGTCGTCGTTGGTCCTTCGACGTGAAGGGCCGTGGACGCTTGTGCCACGGACAAGGATGTGCCGACCGTGTGGACTTACTGTTGGGATCCGACAAATGTGCCGCAGGTGGATCCCTTGGGTGACGGTGCCACAGGCATGGATGTGCCGACGGTGTGGGCTTTCCTATCGGGATCCGGCAAAATGCCGCAGGTGGATCCCCTTCGCCTAGCTACCACGGGCCCCAAGGTGCCGCCTTTGTGGTCCTTTAACCTGTCGGGCAGTGATGCCGACTTTCGACAGGTGCTGAAATAAAAATGTGGAGGGGATTATGGTTCTTATTTTCTTTTATTTGAGGGTTCCTCCGAACAGTCAATAAACGGGTTTTCACAATTGGTATGTACTTCGACTACTATCTGACTTCAACTTCAACTGTTTTATTTTAACTGCTTAACTTAAAACTTCAACTCCAACTGCTTAATTACAACTGCCACTTTCAATCCGAAAGATGGGTTTATATCTCCTCTGAGATTCGTTGTTGGCCAGAATCATTTCCGCGTCGTTTTTGCAATTATCTCAAGAATTATTTTTGACAATAATTCTTGACAGCAAGTTGCGAATTTTGCTCTTCTGAATTTAGCGCGATGTTCCACTTCTTGGAATGCATCTATCGCGATCGATTTTATCTAGGACATACTGTGCCGTGTGATTTAAGATACTTTCTTCCGCGTTTCATATAAAATGCAGCCTAAAAGTATGTGTTATCCCACGTTAAGCATTGTGCACTACTGTGCCGAAAGGTATGTGGTGATAGCAACGTTAAGCGTTGTTATTACCAGAGCAATGATTCTGACCTACAACATATGTTTCTTTTAATCTTGCAACAACTCCTTTAGTATTACCGGGGCATAAATGCAGAATAGCTGCCAAGTTCAGATTTTGTTCATATTTTTTTTACCGTTAGCTGGAAACATCAGGAACGGAAGTGGCTGGTTTTTATCGGGGGCTGGTCAGCCATCTTGGATTTATGACCGTTTGAAGGACAAATAAATGGTTTAATAAAAGTCACTTATCTCATAAACTAAGAGAGGTAGCGGAACTAACGATGTACTGTTGGAAAGGTATTTTTACCTTTCATTTATGTAATACACGTTTTTGTCCATAACATGGCTGTGAAGGAGTTATATTGATTTTTAGAAAAATCTGACAAGTTGACCTTGAAACAATAATTTTTTTCTTCCAAACGGACACATTAAGGTATAGAACAAATTACGGTTATGGAAAGCCTGTTCCTTTACCTTTAAAATGGTATATAATATGTTATACTTACTATTGTATTACATTACTTTAGCTCTACTTTTCTGTAAACAAACAAGTGTAAACACAGAAATAACATTTGAAATTAAAAAATTTTTATGAAAATTCGCGCGATTTTGTAATGTAATACAATAGTAAGTATAACATATTATAAACCAATTTAAAGGTAAAAGAACAAGCTTCCATAACTGTAATTTTTTTTATACCTTAATGTGTCTGTTTGGAAGAAAAAAATAGTTGTTTCGAGGTCAACTTGTCACATTTTTCTAAAAATCAATATAACTTCTTAACGACCATCTCATGGAAAAAATTTATAGCACATAAATGAAAGGTATTAAAAATACCTTCCCAACAGTACTTCAATTGTTCCGATAGCTAACTTAGTTTATGACATAAGTGCCTTTTATTAGTACCATTTATTTGTCCTTCAAACGGTCATAAATCCAAGATGGTTGACCAGCCCCCGAAAAAACATGGCCACTTCCGGTTATAACGATCTCAAAGAACGGTAAAAAAAAAAGAAAAAAAATCTGTTCTGCATTTGTTCCACTTCCATAAGAGCATAAAAAATATCAGCCCCCGTGGTTGCAATATACATAGGAACGATTCCTAAAAGTTCTTCACTAATTTTTAAATTAACATCGCATCCACGAATATAAATGGCCAACTGAGTGATATTTCGAATATCTGTACTTCCATCAATTGCTAGAGAGTAGGCTTGAAATGTTGATATTATTGAATTATGCTGATTTCTCAAATTGTCAGCTATTTCATCAACTCTGCTAGCTACAGTATTTCGAGTTATACTTATAGTTTTAAATTGTTGTTTTTGTGCTGGACATAATACTTCCGCCGCTTTAATTAAGCATTCACTAATAAACTCCCCTTCAGAAAATGGTTTCGATCTGCTTGCGATTAAATGTGATAACATATAACTAACTTTTACAGCAGCTGTATTGTTTTCAGCAGGTTTATTGAATACACTTATGTTTTTGAAGAATTGATTTTAATTCCGGCAATTTGTCTTCACGAAATTTAACAACGTATTGGTCATAGTTTTTTTTATCATTTGTGGCATAGTGCCTTTTAAGATTATATTCCTTAGCAAGCGAAATAGAGTTTTTACATATTACTTTGTCCAGAAAGAAAAACAACGTTGCTAAATCTCACTTCCGAACAACACTCACTCACTGCCGTGCAATAACAACAATAACCAACAAAAAAAAAAAACCAAAATGACAACCAATTGAGAGTGCTTACTGTTGAGTAAGCATATGCATTTTGTTGTTGTTTTTTGTTCGTTTCTACACAGAGAAAAATGAATTCAATAAATCATAGAATTCGCGTTCTTTGATCGAGATTCCAAATTTTATTGAATAACTTATATGAACTTGTATAATGTATTCCTTGACATAAATATTCCAATTCTACGATTTTACAAATGTGAATTCAATGAAAATAAATTTCCTTGTCTCAAAAAAGAACGAACTTAAATTTGCAATAATGAGGAAAACTTTCCATGATTTACCTACTCTAAATTTGAGTGAACTGAATAGTGAAAATAAAGTAAAAAACAAAGAAAAGATTCATTGTTTTGTTTACATCTTTCTTAAATTTATGTGTTTTGACATTTAGGGCCTCATGCTCGAACTGCGCAACAGTAGCGGTACCTCCGTAGCCGCTGCTCTTAAAACAGCATGTGCTAACTCTTACGATGAGCCCCGTTGAGAGAACTGTGCTTTACGTATTTCTCCTACATGTCAACTGGTATGTAAAAGTTGTGTATCTGGTGTACACAAATTTTACAATCAGACGTCTCTTTCTTTCTTGTGATTATATGTATTCAATGTGAATTTGTTCTTATACCTGTTTTGTTCTCTCTTGAGTGTGTATTGGAAATTTTTTTTACTTATCACTGAGAAAAATATATGTGCTGAAACACAAAGCATGAATTTTTTTCGACTTTTGTTTGTTTCCACGCTATATATTTGGATTATTTCAGCACATTGTGATTGAAGCATATATAAAGTAGATAATGGTATAATATTTTATAATATGAAGTAAATTGCATAATTCAATAATATTTTTTAATATAAAGGAAAAATTCACATAAATGTTGTCATAAAGACAAACAATGATAATTTTTTGGGTGTAGCAAAATCAGAGAAGCGCAGCATACAGCCCTATCTCGTCGATGGCTCGGAAGCTACTGATTTTATAGATATCATCAAACTTTTTGTTTACTAAAGCCAGCCGGCACAATGAGCATGTATCATATATGATACATGCTCGTTGGCCGGCAGGCATTGTGTTTATAACACCTCAAAAAATAATACACAATAGCCTGATCTACGGGCGAACTGAAAGAAATGGTTGCTAATAAGCAACCGCTTCGCAACGGCACACCGCTTCCGCTACTGTTGTTTCCAAAATAAGCTTTTCTAATGTAAATACATAAGAAGAGTGTAAACTGTTGTTGTAAAGAGGAGAAATTTCAGCGGTACCGCTTCTATCAGAAGCCGAAGTTGTGTGTATACTAAAAACACATTTTGAACAGCTGTTTAACGAATATAACAAAGAGTAACGCTGAGAAGGCCCTTAATCCCGAGCATAAGGCCCTTAATCCCGTTATGAATAGAGCACCGAAGCATACACATTTTTTCGTTATTCTTTACTTGTGGTTTCAGTTCATCGCGCCGTTTCTTATATTCTTAGGAGTATTAATTGTTAATTTCCTTTAATTTAATGGATGGAAGTACTGAATTTTGCAACGTGAGTTTTAATAAATAAATGCAAGTGATCTCAGTGATATATGTATAAATATAACAAGCATTAATTTTTACTGTAGCCAACTACTATAGTTGTGGTGGAGAACGTCGACGAAAACATTTTAGAAGTACAAAAATTACTCGCCCAATGGGGCTTGCCTTCCTTAAAGCAGTCATTTTACGAAAAAGGTATTGACTTGGAATGTTTAAGATATATTACATCGGAGGATATAAACGTATTAATTCCCGAATCCTGTCTCGGTTTGAGAATAAAATTTCGCGCACGAATTGCGGAATGGCATCGTGAAAAAGTAAGTAATAAAATACTACAGTGTAGTAGTTATTCCAATTTTGTAATATATTTTTTTGGTTAGGGATTTTGTGCACAATTAGCTGATACAGTGTCGAAATCTAGCACGGATATTTCAGATTGGTTTTTAAGTTCAACTTCACCAAGGTCGTCACAATCGTCACCATCTGTGAGCGTTTCTCCGTCGACATCGCATAATTTGCAAAATTTTGTATGTATTTTCATTACGCCTGGGACGAGTTTATTTAGTAAATCAAAATTAATTATCTATTTATATCTGAATTCTAGGATTTGGAAACTGTTATTGAGAGTTCACTCTTAGGGAAAGTTTTAAAATCTCAATTGAAAGCAACGAACAGCTTGTCACATATAAACCGAAACGATTTATGCACGATTATAGCACACTATTGGAAAAAAGCATCAAGCCGTTGTGCAAAGATAGATATTGTTACTCATAATCCTAAAGTGAAAGAAATTATTAAGAAACATATCGGTAGTTTGGAAAATTTGTTCTCATTAAAATTAATAGAAATTTTGGGCATAAAGTTTTATCTAAATAATATACTGGCAGTTCCAAGTAATAATGAAATCAGTTTTTACGTTATACAGTTTATGATTATGACAGTAAGTGAGCAAATTTATTTTATCACTGAACTCTTAAATGTTAAAAGTTTCAATGTGCACCTCCAAAGTTATATATTAGAAAAAAAGCATGTATTCGAAAACTTCTGATATATATATGAACATAATAAGACTATGTAATGGTACCTATTGCATAAAATTAAGTTTACCTTTTATGTAATTTTGTGTTATATTATTAAAAAGTTTTTTATAAAAATAAAAGCTAATTTAAAATAAAACGAAGATATTTTGTTTGTTTGTATTTAAACAGTTTTATTTCAATGAATTTCGTAATTGTGGCAATAATAACAAAGAACGTGATTCTTTGAAAATGCAATTTCGGTATTGTATTTCATATAATTAAAGTCTTTAATTTGTAAATTGGATTCAATGATTTCTAAAACTTTTCGATGTTGAATTATTGAATTGTTTAATGGTTTTTTACAGTTTTGAATTTTGAAAACATAGAACACATTCTTTATCTATTTATTTATTTAAAAATTAAAACTAAGCCATAGGCTTTATAGTTTACATAACATTTTGGTAAATAATAAATAAATGATTAAATACATAGCAAAGTAAATATATTACTGTTGATTTTTTAGGAATTGAAGAATTTTGATTCTTGTTAAATGAATTGAATCAGAGAAGGTGATGTTGCTATTAACATAGTTGAAGTCGGCACAAGCATTCCTAAGTGGTTCGTGCTGGAGATAGTTTGATCGACAGAAACTCAGTTGTAGAAATTGAGGTCTTCTGGCTACACGGCGAGCTACATTAATATTGATGTTAGACAGAAGATAAGGATTGTCAATATGGCCATAAAGTAGCTTCAGCACAAAAATTGCATTCAACATAATTCTCCGATGAGCTAAAGACGGAAGATTAATGAGTTCCAATCGATAATTATAAGATGGTAAGTTCTGCAAATCGTTCCGGTAGATATTTCGTAAGCAAAAGAGTAGAAATTGCTTTTGAACTGACTCGATTTGAGAAATATAACAGTTGTAGTTAGGACACCACACAGGTGAGGCGTATTCCAATATAGGACGAACCAAAGAGGTATATAGAATCCGCGTTACTTGTGGCTCCATAAATTCTTTGGCCCACCGTTTAATGAATCCCAAAATGCTATAAGCCTTATTAGTTATGCGGTTGATGTGTATATGAAATCTGAGTTTTTGGTCCATAGTAATACCAAGATCATCCATATGCTCAAGAGAATCCAAATAGTGGCCTCCAATAGAATAGTTGACATTAATGTGGGCCGCACGATAGAAAGACATTTGCTTGCATTTGGAAAGATTCAGCTTCATACAGTTAAAATTACACCACATGACTAAGTTGTCCAGGTCATTTTGAAGCAATAACGTATCCGTTTTATTTTTGAATGAAAGAAAAATTTTTAGATCATCAGCGAACATCAGCGTGTTACTGTTATGTATAATGACATCATATAATGACATGTTATATGACATCATCCTCACTTCGATTTCATTATTCATTAAAAACTGTTCTTCATTTGTCTACTTGTATTTTATAAAATAAGGAAAGGATTTGTGTAAACTATGACTGAAGCATTTTACAAATCATAGATTTCAAATTCGTATTATTATAGAACTGCTATGTATGACTGAGAATCAGGGTTCGTAAATGCTCGCTCCGGCTCGCTCGCACTCCCGAGCAGGAGCAACAGAAAAAATTTTCAGTGAGCAGCTCCGTGCTCACTGCTCCGATCAGTTGCGAGCAGTGAGCAAGTGAGCTGCTCCGTGCTCAGAGATAGTGAGCAGCTCCGTGCTCACTGCTCCGATCAGTTGCGAGCAGTGAGCAAGTGAGCTGCTCCGTGCTCAGAGATAGTGAGCAGCTCCGTGCTCACTGCTCCGATCAGTTGCGAGCAGTGAGCAAATTAGCTGCTCCGTGCTCAGAGCAAGTGAGCAGCTCCGGCTCCGATAGCTTCGACCTGATGTGAATGAGTCGGCAGTAATCGGTCGTTTTGTTTGTGTAAATTTGTTTTTTAATTTGAATAGCAACAACATGAGGTTTGGGATTTTGTTATTACTGGTAGTTATTTGGTAATTATATTGAATTTCTATTTATAGTGTATCAATTGCAGTCGAGAGAGAATTTAAAAATTATATATCAAATACAAATATCCTTTGTTTCGTACCATAAAATTATGATAATACATAATATGCGGTGAGAGGTTATATACTCGTACATACATATATGCATAGGATCAAGGAAAGGGTATATTTTCTTCGTATATGCATGTTGAATAATCTTACATTTTCAGTTTCCAAGGCAGAATATATGCGTCTCAGATCTGCATTTTTTATGAATTATTGTTAAAAAATGCGGCAGGTAAAAAAAATTTCTGCGTTGACCTGCCATCCAAAGATTCATTTTGCATATATCTTATGTATATGTATGTATGTATATCCTACCTGCATAGCAACAAGAACGGTAGCTATTGAAAATTTCCAAACGAAAATTCAGGGCAAAAAATGCAATAAAACCATTAGCGTTTCATAAAAATCGTTGCTCTTGCTTCCCTGAAGCATGGTCAAGGTCAAACATGTAAGTGCTAACCTCTCACCGCATATTATGTATTATCATAATTTTATGGTACGAAACAAAGGATATTTGTATTTGATATATAATTTTTAAATTCTCTCTCGACTGCAATTGATACACTATAAATAGAAATTCAATATAATTACCAAATAACTACCAGTAATAACAAAATCCCAAACCTCATGTTGTTGCTATTCAAATTAAAAAACAAACAAAACGACCGATTACTGCCGACTCATTCACATCGGGTCGAAGCTACCGGAGCCGGAGCTGCTCACTTGCTCTGAGCACGGAGCAGCTAATTTGCTCACTGCTCGCAACTGATCGGAGCAGTGAGCACGGAGCTGCTCACTATCTCTGAGCACGGAGCAGCTCACTTGCTCACTGCTCGCAACTGATCGGAGCAGTGAGCACGGAGCTGCTCACTATCTCTGAGCACGGAGCAGCTCACTTGCTCACTGCTCGCAACTGATCGGAGCAGTGAGCACGGAGCTGCTCACTGATGTTGCTCTTTTGAGCGAGTCGGAGCGAGCAGGAGCAAAAAAGAGCGCTCGAGAGTGAGCATTTACGAACCCTGCTGAGAATCATACAATTAATTAGTAGAAAACAATGATGATTTTCTATGATATTATAGAATCTTTTTTCTCTGTGTATACTTATCTATACTATCTTTATTATCTATACTTATTGTGGTTCTTCTATACATTGTATACTCTATGCTCAAAACTTTATATTTAAAAATTTGTAAAAAGTCTCGACGGGCCGTAATAAATAAAGTCTTGGCTGGCCGCGTGTTTGACATGCTTGCTACACAACAAATCGAGAGTCAGACATAGGTAAAATGGGGTGTACATCAACAACACAAAGCGACATAAACATCTTTCGTGACGTCGAAAGGTGGCTGATACACGGCTCATCATTGTGCGTGTCTCAAATAAAGCTCTAAAGTTGCTCACTGCTACACGACAAAATATTATGCATGACTCAAATTCGTGTACGTGCAAGCGGTTGAGAGTGTGTTTGTAAGCGCTTTCATTTCAACGAAAGCACTGCACGGAGTGATTGATTTGACGTGTCAGTAGCAGCAGCAATGTTGTAGTTGACGCACCGTCTGTTATGCCTGCATTTATGGAATCTACCATTTATGAGTTCGCATTCTTCGAAATTTTTTAATTGTATTTTCCATTATTTCCTGTAATGACCTTCATCTGTTTTTACATGTTCACCAGCCTCCTTTTTTACAAGAATTTCCAAGTTGTAAAAATGAACAACGGCGAAAGGGTTAGGATATGTAAAAAATAGAAAGAGAGTGTTTACGCCAAACGCCGCTCGCCTCGGGTCGCCTCTTTTAACTGCGCTTGTCAGAGGCCTCTCACCCTGCTGACATGTCGTGGCTTAGAAGAGGCGACCCGAAAGCTCGACTGCGAGCTTCTTACCACGGAGTCGTGGGTGGACGAGCGAACGGCCGACGCTCAGGAGCGACATCCTTCGCTTCGGCACTCTAGCTGCGATCGTAATACAAGAAAGACGTCTTTCACAATTAAACAGTGAACTTAATAAACAACATACAATCAACAACAAAACCTTCTCAACATTATCACTCAACTTTCATCCATCACCTTTACGAGTTAAACATTGGTCCTAAGCGAGCCGGATCACGCTCCAGCCTACTAATCAAGAAAAAAGGTATTGATTTGGGTTTTTACTATATTCGATTATATATAAAAACGTGAATATTTTCCGTATATATATATATATAATATATACGTCACATATACGCAGGACTGTACACCCGAATTTCGAAAACTCGGTGCAACGGTATCCTCAAGCAGAAAATCCATCACGTGGATTACTATATTTGTGGCTCATACACAAAGCATTAGGGCGCTCTAAACCGGTTTGTGCAGCCGCACTCTCAAAAAACAAACAAACTTAGGTTTGTGTTTTTCTTCGCAGTCGACGCCGCGCTCTTTCTACGGTACGATTTTAAAAACTCTGCTTGCGTGCTCCAATTCCGCTGCGTAGCCACGCTCTCAGCACAGAAACGTCGGTTTGTGTTCTTTCGTGCTCTTTCGCTATTGTAGAAACCAAAGGCTTACTTGTGTGCGCCAACTAATTTGAGCAGCCACTCTAATCGCATCGAAAAAACGTCGGTTTTGCGTGTTTCTTTTTTCGTGCTCTTTCGTTATTGAAGAAAAAACAGAGGCTTGTTTCAAAACAATTTAAATAGCCGCACTAAGTAAACAGCTTACGATCTGCAATACTCTGCCGGTCAACCAATCTTTGGTGTTTCTCTTTGGCTCTTGCGGTCGCGTTCTTCGACAAAATCAAATTCACGCACGCTTCTCGTGTAGCCTTAGTTTGCCCCACTGTTAAAACAAATACAGTCATTTCGTGCTCGCGTCGCGGTAACGAAAGCAGAGAAGTTACATACAATCATCGTTGGTGTATCAGACTTAAGCCAATTTCGTCAGCGCTCTCTTCGAAGGCGTTGCGAATTTCATCAGTGAGGCATTGCGCTCTAGCAACGAGCAGCAGCATATCGTGCCGTACAGTGGGCGATCGCTAGATTTCGTGGGTAAAAAATAATAGTTACAATCCATACTAAATAATAAAATATAAACTAGACACTAAAGAGTTTGTTCTTACTTTCTCATTGTTCAACAGAGGTTTAGCTCCTGGGTTTTTTTTTTTTTTACCTTTTTGCGATTTTATTAGTAACATTTTTCAACAATGGTTGCCCTCGATACCTTTATTCGCCTCGCCGACGCTCTCGTCGAGTTCGAAGTCGATTTTAAGGCAACGCGTGCTCGCGAACACACAGTTCACTCGCTAGACATCCATAGAGAGGAACTCAAGTCTCAAATGTACGTTTGAAAGCATCCTGTTGAAAATTAAATCAGATAGCGACGAAGCAAGCGACTTGGAAATCATCAAGGAGAAGCGGCGTAGTTGTTACTGCATCTACGTGCGATGCGGCGCTGCCATAAGCGCAATGATAGAGAATCTGGCAACTCCATCAACGGAAGCCACATTCGTCGAAAGTCCTCCGTCAGGTTACAATATTAGTTTGCCTCCCCTGTTACACCGAAGTGTTTCGCGGCGATTACCTATCGTGGCCCTCTTTCCGTGATATGTTCACGGCCCTGTATATCCAAAACACAAGGATAGCGCCGGTGGAAAAACTATTCCACCTCAACAAAAAGACTACCGGTGAAGCCAAGGAGATGGTCCAGAAATCTCCGTTAACCAATGATGGTTTCAGTCAGGCCTGGAAAAATCTTTCCGATCGGTATGAGAACAAACGCGTTCTCGTCAACACGCACCTGAAGAAACTTTTTGGTCTCGCACCGGTTACCAAAGAGAATGGAAGCGAAATAAAAAACTTGCAGCGAGAGGTTAACAACATTCTAGCAGCCTTAACGCTTCAAGGAATTGACACCTCCAATTGGGACGCCATGATCGCGTTCCTGTGCTCCAGTCGCCTGCCAGATGTGACCCTTGCGTTATGGGAACAGTCCATCCAGGACAAAGCTGAACAGGCAAGCCAACCTGCACCAGCGGCGAAACGCGTAAACACCTTCCAGCTAAACGTTGCAATAGACAGTTTCCCTCTGTGTCACAACCAACACAGTGTGCGGGCGTGCTCTCAGTTCTTGAGCCTGGACATTCACCAGCGGCTGAATGTCGTCCGGAAACACCGCTTGTGCAACAACTGTCTGTCCAATTCACATTCTGTGAAAAATTCTCCTAGTCGTTATAATTGTGCTAAATGTAACGAAAGGCATCACACCCTTTTGCATCGTGAACCAACTTCAGTCCCTTCGTCTCTTGTACCAGGTTCAACCACAACAACCTATCAACAGCGGAGGCACGATAAAAGATCTGGTGCACAAGCGGCAACTGTCGTGAAGCCGGCGCACCGTTCGACCCGGCCCGCCTCCAACACCGATCGATCTCAACACCATCGCGCCGCGAGCGTCGATCGACCACAATTCTCATCGATACCCGTGTGACGTTTGAACGTCTGTTGGTGTTGGCCACTGGCAAGGATGCCGATAATAGTGGACTTGTGGTGTTGGCCACTGGCAAGGATGCCGATATTAGTGGACTTTATGACTGTGAAACCCTGGCAAGGATGCCGATGTTAGGGAGTTTTATAGTCAGGCAAGGATGCCGATGTATTGACCAGAGTCAAGAAAGAAAACAACTATTATTGTTAGGTGTAACTTTTTAGACTACTTTATTCAATAATACTTTTGGCTTTTTATAACTAAAATTATGCTTAAAACGCATTTTACAGTGACAATTATTGCTTACTAATTCTAGTGTAAAATAATAACATTGTATGAATATAGCACAAAAGGTGAAGAACACTTAGCCATTACAATCTGCATTGCTAGCGTTATTGTGTTGTGACATTCAACACGGTTGTTTATATAGGACACAAGTTCAACAACATTTGGCTGTGCTTATTTATTGCATAGCTTGCATTATTGTCTAGAGTGTTGACGAATGGTATCTGGAGTAAGGTGAATGACCATAAGTTCATTGCACGGTATGTCACATTTGAAGCCTCTCCGAGGCCTTCAACTTCGGTTCAAGCCGCCCAGAACAACCAACCGATGAACATACAGTCCACTCCTCAAATCCAACGGAATCCTCAAGCTCAGCAGGATTCCCACCAGGTATGCTTCGCAGCCTCACCAAGACAGGTGTTGTTAGGGACTGCAATGGTCACAATATACCATAATGACATCTGCTACATCGCTCGCGCTCTGATCGATCCCGGATCAGAGATATCGTTCATGTCGGAACGAATCCAAAAAATGTTGAAACTTACAATGCAGCCCGTAAACGCAATGGTCTCCGGCCTCAACGAAACCGTTTCGGCAAAAGTTTCAAGGTCCTGCGATTTCATACTCAAATGGCCTCAGGACCCACTCTTTCAAATCCACGTCACCGCTCTAGTACTGTCCCAAATCACGGGAAAACTCCCGTCGCATTCTTTAGACAGCGCGATGCTCCGCAGTCTCCCTCGAGACTTCGAGCTAGCAGATGCAAACTTCGTCACAAGCCAGCAGATAGATGTCCTCATTGGAGCCGACCTCTATCCTGCGATTCTGCTTGACGGCATCCGCCGTGGCGTGTTAGGCTCCCTGATAGCTCAACAAACGGTGTTTGGGTGGATCATAACCGGACCAGTTCCCGGTCTCCAATCCGATAGCCCGAACATCAAGGTGGCCTTCTTCAACGAGGTCACAATCGAACAACAGTTCGAACGCTTTTGGGAGGTGGAGGAACTTCCCAAAACTCAAATTCTATCTCCCTCAGAAAAGTTTTGCGAAGAAAATTTCGTAAAAACGACACGAAGACACGATTACGGCCGTTACATAGTAACTTTGCCGTTCAAAAGCGACTTTCCAAATGGACTCCGCCTAGGTGCCTCTCGACAACCGGCACTCATGCAGTATTCGCGATCAGAAGCAAGGCTACTTAACACTCCAGACTTTAAAGGGCAATACGATGAGGTCGTGACAGAATATCTCGATCTGGGACACATGATCGCCGTGTTACCTCCGCAGATACGACCGCAGCCTAATCACTACTATTTGCCTCACCACGCCGTCATCAAACCAGAAAGCACGTCGACAAAGGTAAGAGTCGTGTTCAACGCATCATGCCCGACAACGAGCGGACTCAGTCTGAATGATGTCTTGCATGCTGGCCCAGTCTAACAAACCGACTTAACTTTTTTGATGTTAAGATGGCGCTTCTGCAGGTATGTTTTCAGCAGCGATATTCAAAAAATGTATCGCCAAATTCTAGTCGACACAAAACATACCCCCTTTCAAAGAATTCTCTTTCGAAACCCAATTAATCTCGAAGTTAGGGACTACGAGTTGCAGGCAGTAACCTTCGGCGTCAACTGCGCACCATTTATAGCGATCCGTACTCTTCTTCAACTGGCAGAGGACATACAACACGAATTTTCGCTTGCGGCCCAGATCTTGCGGCATTGTATATACGTTGACGATGTACTAGCAGGCTCTCATGATCTCGCAACTGCCAACGAGATGCGGAACCAACTAATAGAAGCTCTGCGGACGGCAGGTTTCTCGCTTCGGAAATGGAGCGCCAACCACATAGACATTCTACGCGACTTGCCAGAATCTCATCTACTTAGTACAGAATTCCTAAAATTTGAAGACCGCAGTACAGCAAAGATGCTTGGAATTCGTTGGAACGCCTCAAACGACGACTTCTACTTCAACACTCAAACGATACAAATCATGTCAAGTTACACGAAAAGAGAGGTTTTGTCTCTGATCGCGAAACTGTTTGACACAGCTGGCTGGCTAGCCCCCATTATCGTCGCCGCAAAAATGATCATCCAGCAAGTGTGGTTGGATAAAATTGAGTGGGATGAACATTTGCCACCAATCTCACAGCAGACATGACTTAACTTCCTGCATAATTATCACCATATTGCTGCGATACGAATACCGCGGTGGATTGGGTTCACCCCGGACTGCGAGGTGGACTTTCACGCCTTTTGTGACGCATCTCAGAAGGCATACGCTGGTGTTATTTACGCCCGCGTGAAAATAGCTCAGGATGTTCACGTTTTACTGCTGTATGCTAAAACAAGAGAAGCTCCCATCAAAACGCTATCTCTGCCTCGCTTAGAGCTCTGCGGAGCCACTCTTCTAGCCGACATGATGGCTAGAACGTACCACACGTGCACGTACGACCAGGCAACGTTTTCTGCTGGACAGACTCGACAATTGTTCTTGCTTGGATTAGAAAGCCTCCTTGTGTCTGGGCCACCTTCGTGGCAAACCGCGTGTCTAGAATCATTGAGAAAGTACCAAACACTCAGTGGTTTCATGTTGAATCGCAAGACAATCCTGCCGATTTAGCTAGCCACGGTGCCACGCCAAAAGACTGAGCTCTGAGCTCCCTTTGGTGGAATGGTCCACTGCTTCCGAGTTTGCTACAGCGCTTGAAGAAAAACCAGTCAAAGCGCTTCATATTTCCCTCAATAGCGATGAAGATCCAATCGAAAGGTTTTCCTCGCTAGCCAGAGCGTTGCGCGTCCATTCATATGTGCACCGTTTCATTCATAACGCTCATCATCGTGATAACTCGTTGCATGCCACTTTGCGCCTCTCAACGACAGAGATTGATTGGTGATGAATACCATGCACTCGAAACCAAACGACAGTTGAGTTCAAAAAGTAGTCTGCTTTCGCTCAATCCGTTCATCCATGAGGATAAGACCCTGCGTCTTGGCGGGCGGTTGTCGTCGTGCCCCAACTTGTCATTTGACGAACGACACCCGATCCTCTTGCCTTACAACTGTAATCTGTACGATACAGTTTACACGATTACAGCACGATATCACTGCACGGTGGTCATCAATTGATGCTCCGGTTAATTCGGACCCAATACTGGATTCCAAGAGTGAAGAATCTCATTAAAACGACTATTCACCGTTGTAAGCCGTGCATCTTACAGCAAAAGAAGCATAGAACACAACTCATGGCTGCGCTGCCTGAAGAACGTACCACGTTTTCCCGCCCCTTCACCAACAATGGTGTTGACTTTGCGGGCCCCTTCGACATTAGAAATTACACTGGCCGCGACTGTTTAATTACCATGGGCTATGTTTGCGTGTTCGTTAGCAGCGTTTTCCCGGTTCGTCGCCCGACGAGGTTGTCCAACTAAGGTATACTCGGACAACGGCACCAATTTCGTTGGTGCCGCGAAAGAGCTTAAAACGGAATTCCAGGAATTCATACAACGCACGCGTGATTTGATCGAAGTCAAATATTCGCACCAAAATGTATCCGGGCACTTCATCCCTCCTACAGCTCCTCACATGGGAGGACTCTGGGAGGCCGGTGTTAAAAGCCTAAAAACCCACCTTCGAAAAGTGGCTCCAGCTATGAAGTTTACTTTCGAAGAGTTCTCGACTCTTCTTAGTAAAATAGAAACGTGTCTCAACTCACGTCCACTTCACGCGCTCTCAGAGAATCCCACCGTCATGGAAGCGATAACTCCAGGTCACTTTCTTGTGGGTGGCCCCCTCCTGGCTCCAGCGGAACCCAAGAATCTTGACAACCCTCTTTCGGTGCTCAACCGCTGGCGACGAGTTTAAGCCCTATCTTTGCCAAAGGTGGAAATCTGAGTACCTACGAGAACTCCAGCGTCGCACCAAGTGGCAAACTCCTCAGCCCGATCTCCAAATCCACGACTTGGTAGTCATCAGAGATGAAAATCTACCCTCCACTGCTTGGCGGTTAGGCCGCATCAACAGGGTCTATCAAGGCAAGGACCAGAGAGTCCGGATTGCCGATGTGCGCACAGATAAGGGTCAGGTTACCCGACCATACGCTGCTCCATCGTCACTAGACGCCGCCTGGCGTGGATACGTCGTGCCGCCATCGCTCGCTCCGGCTCAGGGCTCCGTGGGGGATGTGTTGAAGTCCTGCAAGGCGGGCGGAATGTTTACGCCAAACGCCGCTCGCCTCGGGTCGCCTCTTCTGACTGCGCTTGTCAGCGGCCTCTCACCCTGCTGACATGTCGTGGCATAGAAGAGGCGACCCGAAAGCTCGATTGCGAGCTTCTCACCACGGAGTCATGGATGGACGAGCGAACGGCCGACGCTCAGGAGCGACATCCTTAGCTTCGGCACTGTAGCTGCGATCGTAAAACAAGAAAGACGTCCACAGACAGCACCAAACAACATATTCACATTCATATTTACACACATTTTGTACATCTCACATTACATTAAAATTAAATAGTGAACTTAATAAACAACATACAATCAACAACAAAACCTTCTCAACATTATCACTCAACATTCATCCATCACCTTTACGAGTTAAACAGAGAGCAAGAGCATGGCGACCTTTTTTGTATTTTGTTTTTTATTTATAATTCTAAAAAACGTTTCATCCGTTCTTCTATATTTCGAAGAATATTTGTTGATTATGGGTAAATATTTTGGGTCAGTTTTTTTTTTAAATAGGAGTACAAATATTTTCATTTCAAAAATATATTGCTAGAGCTACAATGGATAATAAACAATAAAAACAATAAAAATAAACAATAAAAAAAACAGTAAATTTCTAAGAAAACCCTAAAAATAAAAAACCGAATTAATTTATTTATTACAATTGGTTTGACAAACAGTAAAAAAAGCCGACGGCTTTTCAATACATTTTTTCTTGCTACCTGAATGTATGTTCGCTTCCGCGAAGGCCTTGCTGCGGCTGCTGTGCATAGTAAAACAGGAATAAAAGCACAAGAGATAAGAAAAATGTTCAGACCCTGCTTCGAGTTCTGTATGCATGTGTTTGTTTGATGATCGTGAAACAGCCAAAAATTTTGCATCAAATGTTATGAGCGTTTGGATCGTAAGTTGTTCCACTCTTTGAAATCAACCAATCAGAGTGAGTGATTCGCTCATACTGATGAGCCGTGTATCAGCCACCAAAGAGGTGCAGCCACGGGATTCATTATAAGTATAAGTATTGACAGTTAGGTACACTCATTGAGCTGACGGACACTGGTTTTCTAGCGGTTTCAGTTCAGTTACCGCTTACATGTTTCGCACCTGATCACCATTAGAGTAATACAGCATATGGATCATCATTTAGGCCAAAATTTTGGGCTGATAGACATACACAGCTCTAAATGGAATTTGCAGCTCCAACATCTTGGCCAGATAGACACACACAGCTCCAAGTTGAAATTGCAGCTCAGATTTAACTACGAGAAGAAAAAACCTGAACTGGCCCTCCATACATCAACGACCCATCCGATACTCTTATGACGCGAGATGTGAACCATGTTTCACGTACTCTTCCATTTGACTTAAACCAGCGCCAAGGCAAAATTAAACAAACCTGATTAAGAACAAATTTAGTCACGGTGTCTTCGTGCAGAAAATACGTTCGAACAATTGTTCTATGGTAACTTCATTCAAAAAGGTGACTCTTATATCGGGATATGTCACAGCAACTGTTCCGATTAAGATCCAACCAAATATAATTTATTGTATGGTCGATGCCGTTTCCGTTACCCTCCATTCGTTTTTGTGGGTTAACTTGGCCTATACGTCTTATACCGTGAATTTGTAACCTTCTAAATATGGCAGCATACGTATGTTCCATAAGATGATTAGGCATTCTTTTTCGATGGTCGAGGACTTTCGCTCTAGTTCGTTTAATGTGCGACTAGCGTAGGCGATGGCTGTTTAATCGGTCGCCTTTTTCTGTGTGAGTACGGTAGTGAGTAATCAGGCACCACAGTAGTGGTGAAGTGAGAGCTTCTTTTAGTGTTTGAAATGCTTGTTCTTGCTCTGGTCCCCACTTACATCGAGTGGCTTTTTTGAGCAGGATGCTCATTGGTGCGACCGTTGTTGAGAATGATTTTACAAGCGTCGGGACCATGAAGCTATTCCTAATACTCGCCGTAGCTCTTTGACGTTACGTGGTGTTGGCAGTTTGCGCACGATTGCGGCGATTTTATGGGGTTCGGTGTGTATGCCTTTTGGGGTGACTGTGCCCTAAGTATATTAGGCGGTTTCTACAAAAATGTGATTTGTCGAAGTTCTTAGGTTGGCTTAGGTTGGTAAGATTTTGTAACTGTTCTTGCCATATTTTCTCGGGTACAACAATGTCATCTTAGTAAGCGAACGCGTACAGTTCTAGTTCTGGTCCGATGAACTGATCGAATATTCGTTGCAACGTTGCTGTTGCCGACTGAAATCCGAATGGCAGCACTTTCCACTGGTATAATCCACGCCCAGGTACAGTGAAAGCTGTGAATTTTCGGGAGCTCTCTTCTAGTTTTACTTATATTGTATGTAAACTATTATGGTTGTTGGTGACACTGGATATTACTTTACGGTTATCAATTGTGAGATGAATTCCTGCTTTATTTAAAAAATTCATTCCTAGAATTAGTTTTTCGGTGATCCCTGGAATTAAGTCTATTTGGTGTCGGTATTCTTTCTCGCCTATTTTGATGGTAACTTCTCCGTGATTCTGTGCCGAGATTATCTTTCCATTTGCCAATGTAATCCGCATATGTTGTTGTTGTGTTCGTTGTTGACGTTTAATTTTTTTTTTAAGTCAGTGCCTATGAATGTGAATGAGGCTCCGGTGTCGGTGAATGCGCTGACGTTGTGGTTATTGCCCTGAACTGATAGGTAGAAACGGCCGATGATTGGTGGCACCTCGTGTGCGGGACAGTCTCCCTGTGGTTCCGCAGTATGAACAAAAGCATTTATTTCCCGGCAGTTATTTCTGGTATGCGCTGGTTGTCTACAAGACCAAAAATGCTACTCTAGTGCCTAGGGTGTAGCCATTGCGCAGTTATTATAGTGGTGGTTTTCTCTGGTTTCCTCTCCACGGATGTGTTCATACTCTTCTATCAATATCATGAGGTCGTCAATGTTATTGAAGTAACTGCGTTTTATATAAGTTAAACTTTTACGTTTATTTAAAACTAAAAAA
The DNA here is from genome assembly GCA_949629155.1 of Myopa testacea. NCBI lineage: Eukaryota > Metazoa > Arthropoda > Insecta > Diptera > Conopidae > Myopa > Myopa testacea. The sequence continues at coordinate 28,673,049 of OX451347.1, forward strand.
ATATTATTTTTTTAGGACCTTTATGCTATGTTTACACCGACCTCAAATGCGCATTTGAGCTCTATTTCCCAAATGCGAAGCGAAATTTTAAAAATTTTCATACGATTTGACAAATCAAATTTAATAAATTTGATCGCATTTGAAAGAAATGCAAAGCAAAATAATATTTTGAATCAGCCTGTCGTAGGCATAGGTTAGGTTAGGTTGAAAGGGCGTGTGGCCGCAAAGCGGCCACTTCCACCGAGGCCTTAAGGCCCATTGTGAGTGCCCTCGTTTTGGTTCTGTGGGAACCTCGCTGTTCCGGACGGCTACTCCGGCCGAGCTCCCTCGAGTGGGTGGGGCAATGGCCGGGTGTAGGCCGATCTGGTGCTCTTGATTAGCTTTATGAGACTAGTCACCGGGCGCTCTACCAACTCTGTCAGCCTCTCGAGGTACTCCGCCCCCACACTTCGGAGGCGACGGTATGCAAGGGCTGGGCATTGGCAGAGCAGGTGGTGGATAGTCTCCTCCTCATCCACGTCGTCGCAGCATCTGCAGTGATCCACTCTGGTGCCCGGCTTCCACCTGGTCACCATTGCCCCTATGGGGCAATGCCCTGTGATCACTCCTACTATCACCCTAAGTTGTTCTCTGGGCATTGAGAGTATCGTCTTATAGTTTCTTCGATTGAGCTCTGGCCATAGTGAGCGAGTGATAACGCAGTCCGGCCTGGTTTTCCAGGAGTGGTTGGTTATGTTTGCCACTATGGTGTCTATTGAATTTTTCTGGTTAGAGATAGGTGTCTTGACAGAGGAGTCTGCTTCTTCGGCCCCCAATGAGGAGCCCGTTTTAGCCAGGAGGTCTGCTCGCTTATTACCTTCGATGTTCGAGTGGCCTGGGACCCAGCAGGTCCTGACGATGTGGGTCCTCATTAGGTCCCTCAGTTTCCTTCTGCATTTCAAGACAATCTCTGATTTTACCTGCGTCGAGCCTAGGGCTTTTATGGCAGCTTAACTGTCTACAAAGAAATTTATATCTGTTCCAGATACCCTTTCCTCTAAGACATAGTTAGCCGCCCGCTCGATCGCGAAGATCTCCGCTTGGAACACGCTGCACTCGTCTGGCAATCTGTGTGATCGCTGTGCTTGCAGCGTGTTGGAGTAGAAACCGACTCCTGTTCCTTCGCAGGTCTTTGAGCCGTCCGTGTATATCGAAATACCTTTGAGTTATATTTGTCCATCAGACGACCACTCCTCCCTGCTCGGAAAAGGGATTCTGGGTATTCCCTCAAAGTCAATTCTCGGAAGAATGTAATCCGTTTCAGCGGCCAGCGGCGTAGGTATGCTTCTTCTTATTTTGTGTTTGTTTACGTTTTACATATAAAAAGATTTGCGTTTTGAGATTTGCTGCTGGCTTCACGCCGCTATCACTGGAAGTTAGCTACTTTTGCAGTTAGTATCTTGTAGCCTGTAGCCTTGGTTGTGGTTAATGCTTTAGGATTAGACGGACCACCGCCGTGTACAGCCAATGGGCAATGTACGGCCCCAGGTCCTACCAATGGCCTTCTTGCACGTGTATACGGAGTTCAGTCCTTTTTTCCTCCTTTCGGCTATGTTCTTCTTCCAGGAGAGTTTGTTGTCTAGAACTATGCCAAGATATCTCACGTCATCAGACAGAGGAAGAATATGGCCATTCAGGCTTGGTCTTCTAAAGTCTGGTATTTTATACTTCCTAGTGAAAGGGACAAGCTCGGTCTTTGAGGCATTGATGCTTAGGCCATTCTTGTCTGCCCACCTTGAAGTTTTTCCAAGTGCTTGTGACATTAGCTCGCTAATGGTACTAAGGAATTTCCCCGGTATTAGTAGGGCTAGATCGTCGGCGTATGCTGTTGCCCTGACCCCGTACCTTGAAATTCTCTTAGCAATTCGTCTAGCACTATGAGTCACAACAGAGGGGAGAGAACTCCCCCCTGAGGTGTTCCGCGTGTGACGTTTTTGCGGCAGTTGCTTGCCCCCATGGCTGCGTTGATAATTCTGCTTTCCAGCATGTTACCAATCCAGTCACTAATGGTGCGGGGCACTTCAAAGTACTTCAGGGCTTCACTGATCGCTCTCGGGTTGACATTGTTGAATGCCCCCTCTATGTCAAGGAATTGCCCCTAGGGTAAACTCTTTTACCTCGAGGGACCTCTCAATTGTGCCGACCACACGGTGCAGTGCGCTCTCAACCGACCAGCCCTTAAGGTAGGCGTGTTGAGACCGACACAGCCGGTGTGTGATCTTGTTTCTGATAAACAGGTCCACCAGCCTCTCCAAAGTCTTTAGTAGGAATGACGAGAGGGAGATGGGCCTGAAGTCCTTAGCGGAGCTGTGGGAGGGTCTGCCTGCCTTAGGTAGTAATAGAACCATTACTTCCCTCCACTCCTTTGGGATGTACCTCCTTGTGAGGCATTCTTTAAATATATCGGCGAGCATTGGTAAAATAGCGGATATGGATCTCTGAAGCATGGCCTGAATGATTCCATCTGGGCCCGTAGCTTTGTAGGGTTGGAAGGATTCAACCGCCCAAGAGATCCTTTCCGCGTTTACTATGTCGTTTACTACTCCTCGTGACTCGTTGTCAGTGTTGTTGTCGACCGCAGTCCGGATAGCTGAAGGCACGTCCGTAGCTCTGTCGGTACAACCTGAAAAGTGAGTGATGCACAAGAGTTCCAGAGTTTCGAGGCTGGATTGAGTCCACGAGCCGTTCGACCGCTGAATGCTGCTCGTACTGCTCTTTCTCGAGAAAGCACTTTGCGAAGCCTTGCGGCCTCGTTGACTGCGCATATTGACTCGCAGTATGCCCTCCAGGAATCCCTCTTGATCGCTCTGGTTCTGCTTTTATAGGCTCTGAGACCGGCTTTGTATAAAGCCCAGTCTGTGTCCTTGCCGCTTATGGTTGCTCTGTTGAAGAGCGATCTCGATATTTTCCGCAGCGCCGATAGCTCTGAGGTCGACCAGGCCGGTTTGGCTTTTTTGCGTTGTCGGCTGATTGGACATGAGACATTAAAGGCGCTGCGGAGTCCTTCCGAGAGAAGTCTGACTAAGGAATGACCTGGACAGTGACCCAGGGATAAGACTTGCGAACTTTGCCCAGCCAGTTTTCTTGGGGTTTCGAAATGGTGATTCTTTTGGTGGTTTCGTAGTCTTGATGTTGAAGAGTATCCTGGAATGATCAGAGAATGAGCATTTAGTGGATAATCTCCAACCCTCAATGGTGATGTCCCTATCGTTCTTCAGGGTTATGTCTAACACCTCTGACCTGTCCTTGTTGCGAAAAGTGGATGTAGCCCCCCTATTACATATAACAAGGTCATAGTTTAATATAAACTCAAAGATTGACTCACCCCTTTTGTTGATATCTTGTCTTCCCCACTGAGTGTGATGACCGTTCGCATCGCATCCTATTACCAACCTCAACTTGCTTTTGTTGGCAAGGTTTATTAGCTCCCGGACTTGATGCGATGGGGGCTCTTGTTCCTCGTATGGAAAGTATGCGGACGAGAGCAGGAACGAACCATCTTGCTTGGTCTCGCATACTACCGTCGTGAGATCAGGTGAGCTGTAATGAGGGAAAAGAAAGGCGTTAATATTTTTCCTTACCAGTATACATGTTCTTACCTTCGTTGTGGTGTCCGTTGCAAATAGTTGGTATCGGCCTGACACTAGTCCTGCAACCCTGTCACCCCTCACCCAGGGTTCTTGTACTAAGGCCACGTCGATACCCTCCTTCTCCATGACTAGGAGGAGGTCGGCCGATGCCGCCTTGCAGTGATGCAAATTAATTTGCACCACCTTCATTTGGCTTTGGTCTATCTCCCCCTCCCGCCCCTCCATCAGTCGATGCACGGACTTTCAACGATCCGAAGCCGAATCTGATGGAGCCTCCCTGCTTCCTCAGCGTCTCCAAGGACTCTCGGCTGACGGCCAGCCAGAAGTTTCTACCACCGTTCTTCGGGACGTTGGACGAGACTATCTCCCAGTCCTGTGCCCCTAGAGAACGGTTCTGCCTACTGATGAGGCCTAGCATAGCCGCCCCCGATTCCGGAACTGGAGGGGGGATCCACACGACCGCCACTGGTCGCAGTGGTAGGGCAGAGCGTCGCACGGTTTCCAGTCTAGCTTTTGGCCAGACTTCGCCCAGGGCTGCAATTGCGGCGGTCAAGAAGTCCAGGGACTTCTTGTTGCCGCAGCTGACGACCTTAACCCCCTCTGCCACCCTGCCCCCTCAAATTCCACTTCCTCGTCGCTCCTGCCCCCCTTCATCATCTCGGCCAGCAGCTTCGCCTCCACAAGTAGCCAGTTCGCCGGTTGGATCTTACCGTCCTGGTTCGATCTGTCGACGATGGCCACCTGCAGCTCCTCCTCGGCCTTGAAGTTTGCTGACCGTCTGACCTTCTTGGGTTCGTTTGAGCCCTCCTCGGTGGACCTGTTCCGCTTGGACGCTTTACTTAAAGCGAGTAGCGGGTGTGGTTTGGCCTTGGAGGGTTCTGCCATTTTGGATGCCATGCTTTGACTGGCCGCCTGTGCCTTCTTTGAAGTCGTGGGCCGCTCATCTAAGCATGGTAGTTTCCGCGTCGGGGGGGGGGGGTGGGTATGGAAATTGCTTTCTGCTCCGCCCCCTCTTCAGAGGAGGTGGCGTTGGCTCTCAGTCTACGAGTCTACCTTGGACAGCTTGCGAAGGGATTGCTTCGCGCGCTTGTATGCCCTTTTGGCTTTCTCTTCCCTTGACCGGATCTTGGCCGCCTGCTTAGTTGTGCTGCTAAAAGGAGCCTCCTCCAACAGTGCAGCCTCGGCCTCCAGATTGATCATCGTGAGTTGGCTGGATTGAGAGAGAGTCACTGACTCGCTCTCATCCGCCTCGTCGAGTGTGTCTATTTTGTTCCCACGAGTGTAGGACAAGGAAAGGTCCGCCCGCACAGAGGTCCTTGTGTGCAGGTAAGACTGGTTAGTACCGAAGGTCGCCAGGTATTCGGTACGCTCCGTTAGCGACTGAGCTATTTTTAAAGCCTGGGTCCTCAGCCTCGTGTACTCGGCATTTCACGATATGAAGTGTATTATATGTCATAGTGATAAGTGAATTGGTCTATTGTGAATTTAGTCCGGAAAACTTGAATCCAGCAGTGAACCCGGGGATCGCTGCACAGAAGGAAAAGGCCCCGGGAAACCTGTGAGGAATCTACAGAGGAAGGATCCGGCCCTCCGCAACGATGTACCAGTAGGCCGTCCTTTAAAAAGTTTACATCAGCGCAAAGTGGAGTACGAGGCTGTGAGGTCGAAAATTTTTAATGCTGAGGTGGTTGTCACCAGAAAAAAGAGAAACTTTGATAAGATAGCGAAGATGAGGGAAAAGAGACGAACCATGAATAGAATTAGGAAAATAATTGTCTCTGCCATTGTGACGCTGGAAGGCGATATAATAGATTTTTCGCTAGGACGAAGGTGGGCGGCTCATGACGTACGGTGACGTAGGTTGGACATAGTGTATGGGTGAATGGTGATTCCGGTGAGGTCAAGTAAGCATGAAAGTGTGAATCGGGAAGGATGAATGTGGGTGAATCTGGAAAGTGGGAAGAGCGATTGTTATGGTTAGGTGCAAGTGTGTGTGGAAGGGTGTGAGTGAACAGACCCACTAGGAATTACATGATGAATCCATTGAAGTCAACTGTTCTGCCCATCTCAAGACTCAAATTATGCTTTTGTGACATTCCTGACATATTTATTGGCAGAAATAAGCTAAAACTTGTAAATGTGGCGGCCAGCTTAGGCTATCGTATAAATACGTCTCTGAGTTGTTCGGACCACATTAACAATGTTGTAAGATATATTTATTTTGTTCTCAGGAATCTTCGGCCTTCTGCACCTTTTACTCCAGTTGTAATTAGACGCAAACTTGTTATGCAGCTAGTTCTACCACTAATTATTTATTCGATTGCAATTTATAATAAACTTGACGCACGCTCCTCCCTCAAGCTCTCCGTTGCTTTTAATCTTGCGACCAGGTACGTGTACGGCCTTCGCAACATTGAGCACTTAGGTGCATTTAGATATGGCGTACTAGGCTGTGACATTAAGGATTACATTAAAGCTAGAACTTGTATCATTCTACATAAAATTATTCATTCCCGCACTCCTGACTACCTTTTTCAGAAGTTACGGTTCGGTCAATCGCGTAGAGGCCTTTTGTTAATTATCCCCGAATATAGTTGCCTGAACTCTTCAAGTTTTTTATCAACGCCGTAAAACTGTGGAATTCATTGCCCACGAGCCTCAAGCTCATTGCAGGGGCAAGATCTTTCAAGCACGCCACAATTGAATTCTTCTCGTAATATCGATTCTCCTGACACTGCCTCTCATAATCTTCTACTATCATTCATTCTCTTCCTCTTCTACATATACATTCTCTTTCTATTCCTGTCTACTATCTTCGCTACCTTCCTCTCTCTGCTATCTCTTTCCTTTGCACTAGGCTTAAGATATTAGTTTTAAGATACGATTATATATTTATTGTTAATGTTAATAATTATCAATAAGAATTTTGTACTATAAAAGAAATATATTTCTTATTGTACAGCCGTTTTTGAAAGAATAAATGAAATGAAAATGAAATGAAAATGAATGAGGAAGTGACCCTGTGGAAACGTCCCTTCACATTTCTCCTATTTTCTTTCTCTTTCTTTATAAGTAAAAATAATAATGGCACGATTTTCTTTTTCTGTGTGGGCCAGGGTGGCAGGAAACCACCCCAAATTGCCGGCGAGCTTAGCCACATGCCACCGTGCCACCGCCACCCTAACCTAAGCTCACAACAGGATCATTTTTACCTGTGCATATTTCGAGTATATATCAACGGAAGTGAGAATTAGCTGTTTTTGTGTGGAGTAAATATCAACATGTACAATTTCTCCGGGATTTTGTTCGATAGGGGTGACTTGAATTTGTTGCTTTGGAGGGTGTCTATCATACTTCTGCTGAAGTGGAACACTTTTTGATTTTTTTATTTATTTTTGAATTCGTGCTAGGAAAATAGTAATTTTTTAAAATTGGTGTTTTGTTTTCACGGCTGTTTCTATGGGCTCGTTGGTGTTCCTTCAATATTATTTCCTCTTGTTCGGATTAATTTTTTATATTTTTTACGAATCTTATAACTTTTTTATATCTTTTACATTGGATATATTTCCTGTATTCTACCTATACAGGATTCTGTATTCTACCTATCTATATGTTTTCAGTCGTGTATAGCCCATTAATATGAGCTGGGTCTAAATGTTGTTTAAAAATTTCAACAACATTTGCAGGTTTATGCAACAATGCAGGTTTAGGTAAGGGTATTTATTTCTGATTTACGTGGTCTACAGGTGACAGGGCAACCACGTTAGTTTCTCCTGGTTTATATTTCAGATCGTAATTGTATTCGTCCAATATGCATTTCCATCTTTTCATTTTTCTGTTATGGTTTTTATTACTCAATGCAAAAGTGAGTGGTTGGTGATCGGTAAAAATTATTACTTTGGCTGAGCCGTACAGATAGTTTCGTAGTGTATTCAGTGACCAAATTATTGCCAGCATCTCCTCTTCGTTTGCGGCGTCATTTGCTTCTGCCTTTGCTAAGGATCTTGATATGCACGTAATGGGTTTAGCTGTTTGTTCTAATACAGCGCCTAATGCATAATTCGATGCGTCTGCAGTAGAGATGAGCGTTCCAGTGATTTTTTGAGAACGGTGACAGCAGTGACTGCTACATTTCTGTCACCGTGATTTTTACCAGTGACTTTAAGTCACCGTGATTTTGATATAAGTAACCGATATCAGAAATTTTAATACGTTTTAATATCGAATATCGACATTTTTAAAAAAAAATAATGACTATGAAATAAATTTTGCTGTATAATAATAATAATAACAATACTAATAATAATAATAATACATATATTATAATATATAATAAGAACTTGTTTGGACAATACAAAATAATAATTTTGTTACTGAGTATTTTCTTTTGTATCAATATTTTCATATTATTATTTAATTTTTCCAATAATGTTCGAACAATTTTAATAATTAATATGTATGGGGATATAAAAAAAGTCACAAGCAAATGTTTAATAGCAAATTATTTAGAACAGAATGTTAAATGTACATACAGGCAAACCTACGTTGTTATACAATACGTGAAAAAATATCATATATGCAGTAAGGTGGAAGTCCTTGTTAAAATCTGGGTATGCTAGTATGACTTCTTTTGATATGAGTGAATTTTTGATGCAATTAAAAGCGTCTGAAAAGTGTTTGAAAAATGGTTTCTAAGTTCACTAGATGGCTTTGTTCATCCTTACCGAGCACTATTATGTCATCTATGTAGACATGGAAGATTTTTCCTATATGGTCCCTTAGTATTTATTTATTTATTTATTTAAAAATTAAAACTAAGCCATAGGCTTTATAGTTTACATAACATTTTTGGTAAATAATAAATAAAAGATTAAATACAAGCATTTCTAAGTGGTTCGTGTTGAAGATAGTTTGATCGACAGAAACTCAGTTGTAGAAACTGAAATTCTGGCTACACGGCGAGCTACATTAATATTGATGTTAGACAGAAGATAAGGATTATCAATATGACCATAAAGTAGTTTCAAAACAAAAATTGCATTCAGCATAATTCTACGATAAGCTAAAGACAAAAGATTAATAAGTTCCAATCGATAATTATAAGATGGTAAGTTCTGCAAATTGTTCCGGTAGACATTGCGTAAGCAAAAGAGTAGAAATTGCTTTTGAACTGACTCGATTTGAGAGATATAACAGTTGTAGTTAGGACACCACACAGGTGAGGCGTATTCCAATATAGGACGAACCAAAGAGGTATATACATAGAATCCGCGTTACTTGTGGCTCCATAAATTCTTTCGCCCACCGGTTAATGAATCCCAAAATGCTATAAGCCTTATTAGTTTTACGGTTGATGTGTACATGAAATCTAAGTTTTTGGTCCATAGTAATACCAAGATCGTCCATATGCTCAAGAGAATCGAAATAGTGGCCTCCAATAGAATAGTTGACATTAATGTGGGCCGCACGATAGAAGGTCATTTGCTTGCATTTGGAAAGATTCAGCTTCATACAGTTAAAATTACACCACATGACTAAGTTGTCCAGGTCATTTTGAAGCAATAACGTATCCGTTTTATTTTTGAATGAAAGAAAAATTTTTAGATCATCTGCGAACATCAGCGTGTTACTGTTATGTATAACCGTGGGTAGGTCGTCAATGAAAATTAAGAATAATAAAGGTCCTAAGTGCCTACCTTGAGGGACACCGGAAGTAACAGGAATTGCTCTTGATTTTCTATTGTTTAGGAACACCATCTGCGTGCGACCTTGAAGGTAGGAGGCAATCCATTTTAACAAATTTTGTGGAAATCCGAACAGTTTCAACTTTAACATTAGTAGCTTATGATACACAACATCAAACGCCTTAGCAAAATCCGTGTAGGTAACATCCGTTTGCTTGCCATATTTGAAATTATTAATTGTACGGAAGACGAAGTTCAATAGATTTGTAGTAGTTGACATACCCGGGCGAAAACCATGTTGAACAGGAGATAAAGCTGCATTCATTTGACGCGCAAGTTGGTGAGTTATTATCTTTTCGAATAGTTTGGGCAGAGCACTTAACTTGGCGATACCTCGATAATTGGTTATATTTGATCTATTACCAGATTTATGCAAAGGAATGATGAATGAGGTCTTCCATGCGGCTGGGAAGTAACCGGGGCGTATAGACTGATCAAATATAGCTGTAATTGGAATTACCAATTCGCTTGCACAGTGTTTTAGGATGCAAGAAGGTAGATTATCTGGACCAGGGTTATAGGTACTCTTAAGATCCATCAGAAAATCGAGAACGACATTTTCATCAATTATTGGATGATCAATGTTCCCACAACTTATGGAGTATGAATAGAATTCAGAATCAAACTCCATTTGGGAATAAGTTGAGCTAAAGAATTTCGCAAACAATTCGCATATTGAATCTGCATCTCTAGCTTGGTTATCTTCAAATTTCGTCACTGATGGGAGTATATCGCTCCTCCGCTTAGAATTTATAAAGCTCCAAAAGTACTTCGGATCAGATTTTAGTTTAAGTTTCATTCTTAATCGATAATTATTGTAAGACTGCTTACAAGCTATCTGATATCTATTTCGTATTGACGCATATTTAACAAAGCTGTCCGTTGTATGAAGATTGAAGAGAATTTTATAGAATTTTGATTTTAGATTCCTTAGGTGCGAACCTCCATGGAAAACCATGTTGGATATAAGATAGTAGATACCTTTCGTTTCGGTACCAATGTAGTATGTCGTCAAGGGCTCGCTGGAAAATGGCTGGTGCGTTTTTTAAGCCAAATGGGAGTCTTGGGAGTGTGAACTCGTACTTCCCATTGTTAACTGAAAAGGCTGTTTTTTCCATGTCGAATTCCTTCAAGGGGATCTGGTGGAATCCACTTTTCAAATCGAGAACGGAAAAATATTGGCTATTTCCGAGTTGTGAAATTGTATCATTTATTTCCGGTATGGGGTATTTATCTGCTATTGTTACTGTATTGAGTTTTCTATAGTCCATTACAAGTCCATATTTTTTTTGTCCGGAGGCGTCTAGTTTCTTGGCCACTACCCAAATCGGTGAGTTGTATGCTGATGGGGATGGTTTAATGATTCCGTCTCTAAATAGGGTTTCAATCTCATGGGTTACGAATTCATTCATTGCTAAAGGATATGGATAATATTTGGTGTATACCGGGATTTCGGAGGATGTCCTAATTTCTCCAAGTACTGCAGTAGTGTATGTGAGCTTTTCATTTGGCTCTGAAAATAACCGTTTTTATGCCATAGTCATGTGTTCAGTCCTAATGTAGATTTTGTTAACGCCTTTAGAAATTTTCTGTTTAATTTTAATTCTTGTGTTGTTGCCAACCGTAAGCGTGTTGTCATGGATATTTATTATGGCAGACAGGTCCTTAAGACTGTCATTCCCGAGGATGCCGTGAAAGGATTGTAATGTAGAGAGACTATAGAATTTTAGATTTGTATCATTTTTCCCGGAAAGATTGGCTAAGGTATGGTGAGTAATGTCTACTTGTCCGGCTATTGAGTTTGCAAAGAAAGGTTGTTCGTTAGGGAGTGGTTTTGAAACGAGGTGTGGTGGTATGTAATTTTTGCTTGAACCAGTGTCTAGTAAGATTTTAAGAATATTTCCGTTCTTCGCCTTCCACTCTATGTAGGGTAACGAAGAACAAGTCATTCTAAAAAATGTATGTCTGTAAAATCTTCTGAAGCTTTTTCGTATGTCTGGGGTAACTGATCGTAGTCTTCGTGGGTTAATGCGGTCTGGTATTCGTCCATGGTTGGTGTCCATTCCTGATCATTGTCTTGTTTAGGTACTAATGTGAAAGTTCCTTTGCGTTTTGTAAGGTACTTGGTTAGAAAAGTTTGACGGTCTTTTTTCTGCCGGTTTGTTAAGATCTGGCCTGTTCATGTAATTAATCATCCTGGACTGTAGAGATCGGTCAACATCCATGGGTTCTGGTTTCGGTAATGGCTTGGGAGCAAATGGGCATGATGGTGTAAAAGTATTTTGAAACTGATGGTATGGTTGGAGAGGTCGTGGCTGCCATACTCGTTGAGCGAATTGAGGGTAGATTTGAGGAGGTTGCGTATTCCAGCCGGGTGGAACGAATGATGTTTTTTGCTGAGAGTGGAATGTATTTCTTGGTGGTAGCTGTGGTGGTTGAGTTGGCTGTGGGCAATATGCATGTTTATAGTTGTAATGAGGGCGTGTGTTAAAGGATGTGTTCCTCTGTACGATTGGTTTTGAAGGAGTTGAAGGCAGGTGCCTATTTGTTCTATTGTGGGGGTGCCTATTTGTGCGTGGGGGAGATCTTTTGGTTCCCTAACTGCTGTAGTCTCGGCAGATCGCCATTGAGTCCATTTATAAATGCGTCTCGAGCTTTTTCTCTATACATTTGTGTGAGGAGCCTAAGTGCATCTGCACTCTCTTCCATACAATATATTTTGTTAAGTATTAAAGATAAGTGGGAGTAGACCATTTGATAAAAATCTCGAATTGGTAATTGACCTTGTACTAAGCTCCATAGTTGGTATTCGAGAGTTTTTAGATCTCTCTTGCCTGCATAATGCCATGTTAAGCAAGAGCGAATTGCTGTCCAGTTTAATGGGATGTTGTATGATTCCAGTACTTCGTCCGCATGTCCAACTATTTTGTTACGAATAGACATAAGGATGCCGAAATATTTAGAGGTTCCTTGGAACTGTCCATAATATTCTAGAAGCCTGTCTACGCTTTTTCGCCATGATCTGAATTCACTAGGATTTCCAGAGAATTCTTTTATAGTTCTGAATATTTCAGGGACGCGGTCAGAATATGAATTCCTTTGAGCAACCACAGGTTCGTCGTTTAGGTCGAAGAATTTATGGTTGTGGTTAACTATGTTATTAACCAACTTTTGGCCTTCACTATCAAAGATTGTCCTAACAATCCTGCGTATTGTGTCTTCTAACAACGGAGTGTTACTTTGGCTGCTGCCAGTCGTGTTGGTGGAATTGAAGATAGAGGGTCGTAAGACAGAGGATGTGATATCGTCAGGCATTTTCTTTTTTTAATTTTTATTATTATTTATTAATTTACTTTATTTATTATTATTTTTTATTATTTTTATTATTTATTTAATACTTTTATTATTATTAGCTGCGTTCCTTTTTTCCTAATCTAATCCTGATTTAAAATGGAACGCCAAGGGAAGTCACATGCAGATGTGCCCACAAAATCACACAAAATAGGTTGTGTCATGAAATATCAACTGTTTGACTGTTAAGAATTAAATATAATTTTTGCTCGAGTAAATAAAATCTTTGAATTCAAAATGGTAACCACAGCGATGCAATCATGGTCTTCACAGGTTTGTCAGAATCTTCTTTATTAGTCAAATAAGATAAACTTAGTAACGCATACCATCAATTAAAAATAAAAAAATGTCATCAGCGCCATCTATAATTTCATAGGGAAGTAAAGTTTTTACATCAGCGCCATCTATTTATCATATAACAAGAAGAGCAATTCGATTAGAATTTCTAATCCTAGTCGAGAGTACGATTAGAAAATTTGTATGGAAACTGGTCTAATCCGAAGAAAAAGGAACGCAGCTGTTATTATTATTTAATTTTTTCCTTAAATGTTATTTGATCATATTCTAATTTTTCACAAATATTATTTTAAATTTACACCTTGACAAAAAACTGTTCTTGAACTAAACTTATAATATTAGTAATAACTCTGGTATTATTATTATTTAATTTTTCCTCTAATGTTATTTGATTATTTTCTAATTTTTCACAAGTATTATTTTAAATTTACACCTTGAAAACAAATGTTCTTAAATTAAACTTATAATATTAGTAATATTTCTGATATTATTATTATTTAATTTTTCCTCTGTTATTTGATTATTTTCTAATTTTCCACAAATATTATTTTAAAGTTACACCTTGAAAACAAATGTTCTTAAATTAGACTTAACTTACAATATCAGATATAACCGTCCTGTTCACATTTTCCTCATAAATGACGGGCTGAATTGTTCCGCTTTGTTCGGGGTTCTTCTAGTTCCCTCGATGACTCCGGATCCTTGGCACCGCACTCGCCTATGTTTTACAGGACTGCAGATTACTTTCGTGACCTGTCTAGTGGAGGAGCTTTTGCTGATTTTTCACAGAGCTTGTCCTCGCTAGTGCCGAACTCCTACCACTGCTTGAGGGGCCTTTGGTGTTCTTTATTATTAGAAAAAACCCTCCACTATTTAGGGGCCTTTGGAATTTCCTTTGATAACGCACTCGTGACTGGTTCCTGTTCGGGCGCCAGTTAAACTTTTACGTTTATTTAAAACTAAAAAAAATATTATTTTTTTAGGACCTTTAGGTTTTTATTATTTCAGGTTTTAGTGACATGAGACTCATTATAAAGTCTTTCGCGGGTGTTTTGACTCCGTCGCATTATTTCTTTTTCAAGCCGGTATAAATTTCATGGTGGTTGAAAGAATTTGTCGGTGGCTGTATTTCGTGTATTTCGTTCCTTTTACATCGTCACCGATTTCGTGCTCTGTTTTAGAATTTCGTTTAGTGGTAGGAGCAGATGATCTTACTCGATGCTGTAGCAATCGGCTAATTCTTCTATACTTTCGAGAAATTCGTTGAATGGGCGATTCCCATTGAAAGTGAGACCCCATTTTCTCACGCTGTTCATGATGTCCATATTGTTGTTATTTAGATTGCCTTCGGGTTGTGACTTCATCGGTGGCGTAGTCGCCAGTGCATGGTGTTTCAAACGGGGGCTTAGCGCCGTTGTTATTCTTTTTCCATGCATCGAGTCTTAACATAGTCACTCAGCCGCTGTCTGAGTTCGTTTACTGTTCCCTCTGCCGGTAATCCTGAATCTTTAAGCGTTCTAGCTCACTAATGTTGTCTCACTATGTAGCAAATATGTTCCTGAGAGAAGAAAGGTCCTGAAGAAACCCGATAAACCTTGGTTCACTAACCACATTTAACAATTGATGCAGCGGCGTGATACAGCATTCAAACGGTGAAAACGTTATTGGCTTGCAGTGCTATTTTCAGAGTTCGTTAAATTTAAGAGAGATATTGTTAAAGCAGTTATGATAGCTAAACGTAGGTATTATAACTACAAGTTCTCTTCCGCAGTTGTTTCCAAGCAGACATGGAGTCGAATACGTTCTGTGGGTCTAATTAAAAACACTGCATCATTGCATGATTGTGAGGATATTGACTGTAATGCACTTAATGACCGTTTTGTAAACATATGTAGGTACCCCACAGGTTAGCTTTAACCACTATTTAAACTACAGTAGCTACTTCGGGTTAAATCGAGTGCAGTCGAGCTTGATGAAATCAACCTTTTTTTTGAGGTTGTTGCTAGCAAGGTTGTTGCTGCTGCTCTATATTACACGCATTGTATATTAATGACTTACCGGAAGCATTTATTCACTGCAAAGTGCATATGTACACTGATGATGTACAATTAATCTTCTCATCTAGCTTTGACTCTGTCAGCTTGTGTATTAATAATTTGAATAATGAATTGGATAAAGTTTACCAGTAGGCACTAAAAAAGGCCTCTGTCTTAACTCTAGAAAGACTAAATGCTTGATAATTAGTAGAAGAGATGTTGATTTGTGCTGTCTACCTAGTTTGAGTTTAAATGGGACTTCTGTGAAATATGTTAACAAGACAAAAAACTTCGGTGTCCTCTTTAACAACTCCCTCTTGTGGAATGCGAATATGCCATATTGTTATGTTTCCTGGTCTTGTCGCGTCATGTACCGGCTTTTGTCCACCAGCTAGCTCGAGCATCAGGCCGGTCCTTAACTCAGGCACAATGCGAAATTACGGGTTCTTTAGTGCTTCCAATATAATACCCACTAAAGATCAAGTTAATATAAGTTTAATGATTTTGTAATTAAATACAGTTAATGTAATTTTTATGATTTGTATTTTTTTTTTATTTTTAATTCTAATTTATTTTATTTTTAATCAATACTTTAAAAAAAAATTTTGAGCTATTACATCAATTGAAGTTTAGTTATACCCTACGGTTAAGGGTATATTCACTTTGCCACGAAATGTGTAACGCATAGAAATAGAGACGATAGGTATAGAAAAGTATATATATTCATGATCAGCGTGACCTCCTGAGTCGATTTAGCCATGTCCGTTTGTCTGTCTGTCTGTTTAAATCACGATCACAGTAGAACCGGTGAAGATATCGTGATGAAATTTTGCAGAAATATTTTGTTTTGTGGTGTGTAGATTGGTATTGAAAATGGGCAAAATCGGTCCACGACCACGCCTATTTTTTATTAGAAATGTTATGACAACAAAATTCCATTCCTGAGTATAGAGTAGCATTATACGTTAATATGGGCATGATCCCATCTTTTAGGTTACACAGGCAAAAGGGGGTCTTAAATGTTTATATTGTTAAATATACAAACTTCCTGAATATAACTTTTCATAACATCTGGTTTTCCAATAAAACATTATAACAGCAAAACTTTCCGTCCACTTTTACACTACTTATACAGTATATCTCATGCAAACAAATTGATTACCACGTAAATAAAGTTTAAATTTGAACACAATAATAAAACAACTAAGCTAGTTATTTTGTTTTGAACACAGGTAACCACCACGCCTACTATTTATACAGAGGCGTAGCTAGGACTCATGGAGCCCGGGATGGTTAATCAACTTGCAGGCCCAAAAATTCCTAGAATTCAATAAGTCAATACTTGATTTCCAAAACTGCCGCCACTGAAATTATGCCGCTCCGGGGGGACTGCCACCCCCGACCACCTAGCTACGCCACTGTATTTATACCCGTCTGTGATTAAATGTGGTTATAACTTAGCTTTCCTTATAACCATATATATCCTCTAGTTCCAGTTTGTATTTCACTCTATAATGCTTACTGTTCTGCAATGAGAAATCTAAATAAATTAAAAAGTTAAATAAATAAACTTTAATAATTAATTAATATAATTAATAATAAGATAATTTTTCAAAACTTTTAGGTGTAGGGTATCTAAGATTCGACCAGGCCGAATATGGCACTCTTACTGGTTATATTATAAATTATTTACTGACGCAGCTCAGAATCATCTGTGCTATTCCCTTTTCCTGTTTCTATCTTCTCTCCTCTAACTTCCTGTCTTATTAGTCATAAGTTCATTTTAATTTTATTTAATTAATTAACTTTTGTCTAGTTGTACCTTTGTTTAATATGCTAAAAAAGGGCACTGTTCTCTTAGTGAATTGTATGAAAAGATAATAAATAAATATCATAAATTTACAGTATTACAATATAAAATGAATAAATGAATTATGCATTATCATAAGACATAAGACTTGTTGCATAATGGATTGACTTAATAATAAATTTAACTGAATTGAATTGTGGTAATACAAAATATAATTTGGAACAAATCTACCCATTAGCCCCGTCTTTTCCCCCTGATGAATCGAAAAGAACATTTCAATGGTGAAAAGAAGTGGCTCGTGATGAATGTGGTCGTTATGGAGTGTTGAAATCTAAAACCGGTATACGTATATGTACATACATATAATGTAGCTGCTTTCGTCACTTGTTTTTGTAAACAACAGATTGTAGCATATAGTATATCTAAAGTAAATAAATAAATAAATACAAACAAATAAAGAAATAATAAATCCAAATTTTAAAAACAACTGTTTCATTGATTTTAATTTGACGATTTGCACAGTCGACCAAAAGAAAACGATTTGCATCGTTCTTCTGATCGAACGTTGTATACCAAAAATAGATTCTATCTTTCACACTTTATCTGGCATACAAGTGCTGTATCCATGAACCCTTCTTACGCATATTCACATACGAACGGACAGACAGCATCACGTGAATTGTTAGTGCAAACAAAGTCGATCTTCGTTTCTTAAATCTTCCGAAACCTTCGTTGAGCGGCCGCTTTGCCAGGTCAAGGTTGCTATTGTAGTATATTTTTCTATATCTTTCTACTTCTCTGATTCAAATAGACTACACTTACTATCCTCTTTTTTCTATTTCTGTCTTATTTTTAAGTATTTTTATAATTGTTATATCTTTCTTAAAAAATATTCTTTAATAATTATTCATGTAATAGAGATTTGTAATTTTCGTATTTTAATTGGGTTTCTTAGTCTCCAGTTAATTATTGCTTTGATTATGTTAAGCTTTCATTGAAATGTTGTTAATGGTATACTAGATATCTATATATCGCTGGTGCACTATAAAACTGGTGTTTTAGTGGGCAGTTGAACTGAATAAATTAAATTGAATTGAATTGAAATTATAACCGCATTCAGATGTGTTTGAGGAGTCTCAAACACTGACTTACGAGTACCATCTTTTGATGAAATCAGTTTTTAAACCTAAAATAAATAAATATATTTCATCAAATTAACGTTATATAACATAATATTATAATTCTTTTAAATAATATACTTTTTTTAATAAAGTTGAATAATTTTGAAATAACGCTTTTTTATATTAACACACATATTTTTTAAAACAAAATTTTTATATATAAAAAAAAATTATGCGATATATGTATGTGTAACGTTGTCATTTGCCAAAAATCTAACTGCATCTAGATATTATAATTTTGTGGTCCAATATCTGCACGTAGCATGACAACTCCAGTTGGATTGACTTTAACCTTAATTTTTGTTAATGGATAAAGAACACCATAATTTACTTGTTCATATAAATCCTGAAATATAAATGAAAATTGGAATTATTTTATTATTTAACAAAACATATCTTAATATCATTATAAGTATAATGATATTGAAATATAAATGAAAATTGGAATTATTTTATTATTTAACACAACATATCTTAATATCATTATAGAATAAACAAAATTATTCAAAACTACCCACAAAATCCATTAGTTTTTCTTAACAGAAATTTAGAAAAGGAAACCTCATTGAAATTTTGAAAAAATTTTCAAATTTACGGTTTGAAAAAAAAAAATGATATTCTTATGCCTTGAACACAATTAGAAGCACAAAACACTAAACACAAAATCAACTGTCAAATTTACACACGCTCTTATGGGATTCAAGAAAAAAATTAGTTATCTACGAACATTTGTGTTTAGATAAAGAAACGCATGTTCGTGAGATAGCTCTATTTCTATTTTGACAGCTTTTGTTCACAAGCTCTTCTTCTGCTTCTTTATATATTCAATTTGTTTACACACTCAGAAAAATGTTTACTATGGCTAAGTTAAAATTAACTAATTTTAAGGAAAATTGATCATGATTTGGCTCCA
Organism: Myopa testacea; assembly: GCA_949629155.1. Taxonomy (NCBI): domain Eukaryota; kingdom Metazoa; phylum Arthropoda; class Insecta; order Diptera; family Conopidae; genus Myopa; species Myopa testacea. The sequence continues at coordinate 28,692,010 of OX451347.1, forward strand.
AAGAAACTCTTTTCTTACTTTTAGTTCATTATTTTCCTTAAAATTACTTCTTCAATATGAGGGAAAATTTACTGAAAGTTAGGAGGTGTTAGACTTCAGATAAGTATACTCTCCTCTCAAAAGTAAGGGTTTTATTCCTAATGTGGAACGAAAAATTTCCTTAAATCCAGGCGATATATGAACTTAACTTTAGGAAAAGTTTTTAAGAAGTAACAACGTTATTTACTCGATCTGACGCCAAGCCGTAGTAAAATGTAGTAATTTATTTTTTTAAACCAAGTTTAATGGTTCCATTAACTCAAGGAAATATTTACTATAAATGTGGAATTTATGTACTCATTGGCAGTTAATATGTTATTAAAGTTAAGGAAAAGTTCTTAAGTAAATTTCAAAATGTTACTTAAATTAAGTACACATTTTCCTTAAGATCTGTTGTCAAAAAGTTAATTAGATACAATTAAAACACTTTACACTTTGTTTATAGAGTAATTATTATCTTTATTTTAACAAAATATTTTTGGTCTTATATAATATTTATTATTTATATGATAAATATGAATTGGAGGAGACTTGACGGAACTTATATTAAATGCATAAAAGCCTAAATGATTACAGTCACTTAAATACGATACGAGTAATATAAGTCTTAATATTTTTTTGTAAAATGATTGATTCTTTTCATGAAGTGTGTTTTTTCGCATAAGTCTTTAAACAAAATTTTAAGGAACTTAACTCTAAGAAGTCGAAATTAACATTTAAAATTGGTGAAGTTTTAGGAACAGTATTATTCATATTCGCCTTAATCAAATTAATGAGCTCGGAAGGCTGTAATAAATTCAATTACGAATTTTGCACATTACAATAATACTTATTTTCATTTCTCATATGCTTACAGAAGGATTTGAAGCATGTAAAAGTTTGGTTACGTAATGAAAAGCAACATTCATATATATTGTGTGGAGATCTGTTGTTGTTTTTTGAGTTTGCTATTGTTGACTTTACGATTTTTTTCTTTTTTGATCCCAGCGAAATTACAGTTTTCCTGAAAACAGGTTTCAATAATGCGTGTACCAGATCCAACGCAACAATGTTTCAGATTTCTATTAAAAAATAAAAAATTATATGTATAATTAAAACCAATATGTATTTAATATACCTTGGGAATAATGGTGCTCCTGGTAGCTTCTTAAAAGTTGCAATGCGCATGTGTCTCTAATTCGGTCTTCCGAAAGTTTCAAAACTTGAATACAAAAAATATCCCACTTGTCAAAAAGGAAGTCTTTCCTGGAAACATTTCTCTAAAATCGATGTTAATCTACAATGAGGAATAAGAATTTAGCACAAACATTTTGTGTCCATATAAAGTTTTAACAGAATTAATATGTATCCAAAGGACTGCTTGTACAAAGGCCACTCTTCAAAGATTTCCTGTAAGCTGTGATTGCCTCTTAAAAAGTTTTTTATTGTTTGAAATGTTTTCTTCCATTTAGTATATATTTCATCGATTGGTTCTGCATTGTATTTTAACCAATTTTTAATAACTGATTCCTCTTCATCTGAAAAGCGCATAGTATGAATACATTCAACATTGTTATTATAAAATTAAGTATCATATAAGTATGTATGAGTATAAATAAATAATTTACGTAAAGACAATAATTCTTTTATGGCTAGTTGGAGGCTACCGTATATTTACCAATTACATTTGTAATCTTAGCTCATTGAAATCCTAAGCGGCGAGTCCATAAGTGGCTTATTGGAACTATGCCAAGCGCACTGAACTCATTAGTCCGCAGATCCAATGGCCAATGTAAATTACCGACTTACAGCGAACTAAGCCAATATTAAAGAATATAAACATCTTTACCCGATGCAATTATTAATTTATATATTTAAACATATTACATACTAAAATATTGTAAACTTTACCTATAGTTTCTATAGTTTCCATTGACTTAAACTCTTCTTCATCATTGGTTTTAGTTTTTAAAAGTCCTTTATTTCTCAGGTTGAACACACAATTGTGGTATTTGGAGTATAAGTGACCTCTAGGTTTTCTTCCTTTTTTTTGAATGTAATAAGTCTCCTGTAATAATAATAATCGATCATTAAATTTATTTATATATAGTATGTACGTTTGTTGTTAGTATTTGCACATGCTTTGCAGATTTTATTGTGTACGCATTGTATAATGGATACGCAGTTTCTAGGAAAGAAGTTGATAAACGACGCGAAAGCAAAAAGGCTATCTAGTGTACAATTGTTCGTGTTTTGTAATATCGGCGTCGAATTTGTTTTGTGGTGCCGCAGGGAATTTGCACGGAACTGTACACGAAATCTTTGCGTTTCTAAAAATTGATTATAAAAATGCTTTAAATATTGTACACATGGAAAGTCTGCAATTAAAAAACTGGCTGACGAAGAGCTTCCATTATATAGTATACTAGAACTTTTACTTTTTTACTTTTGTTCATTATATTCACGCAATTAAATTCGTGAATTTTTAATTTCAATTGCGTGAATACAATGCGTAATTGTATTGAGAGTATATGTACTCTCATGTGTATATGCACTATTCACAAGTTAAATAAGAATTAATTTATTATTTAAAATAGAATCTTACCTTGAAGTATTTCCAGTAATTCCTCTCCTTTTAATGCCGTGACCAGTTCTTTGAAATTTTTTTCATCACCCATATTATTTGTACAGTAAATTAAAACATCAAAAAGCACTCAAAATTTGTTAAAAAACCACACACGACAGCATCCAACAAGCGATTCTTAAAGACTGAGAAACCAAAGACTACAAGACTGGAAACTCTTTTTTCGCTTTGAATGTGTTGGTGAAATCTGGCTTCGGTTTGGTAGATTACAAAAACAAAACGCATGAAATTTTGACAACTCTGGAGTTTGTTTGCAAAATTCAGAAAAATATTTTGAGAGGAATGCAAATCTTGTTCTTCTTCATAGCAATAAGTCAGAAATATGCTTTTTTAATATAAACACGTAAAAAACACCAAGGAAACAGTTTTAAAACCAACGCATGCTTCTAGAAATGACCATGAAACCTTTTTTAAGTTATTTAGTTGCACAATATTGAATAGTTTGCAAGTAAAACGAAGTTAAAATTCATAAAAATTGCACATTTCACAAATTTAGTCAGCTGTTTTTAACCTACCACGCGTATTTTTAGCCGAAAGAGATGCCAACGTATTCAACCTGTTTTGTTGAATATTAATCTGTGATTTAGCTTAATATTTACTTAATTATGATTTCAGTTCTTTTGGTCTTTAATTTAAATGAATTACATTTTAAATGTGTAAATTGAGAATTTGTTAAATTTTAGTTTAAATAAACAGATTAAAAATGTATTTGTGTTAACACATAAATAAAAGATAAATGAAAAATTACAAAAACAAATAAGTTTACATTACTTTTTAATATTTCTAAACAGCTTAGAAATCGTCAAAACCTCGAGAACGCATAAATGCATATTTTCTTAAAAGCCAAAAAAAAATATGTAATAAAGTTGTGTCATTGGTATCCCGCGGTTTGGTTTTGGGTTCCCGCGTCTTCTGTATATTATTAATTCTGTGGTACTATAAACATGTTAAAATGACATCCATACAAGTATGCAGCCGCTTCAATTTAAGTAAATTTCACAAACTTCAACAGATATTCTTAAGGAAAATTATGAACTTACTATAAGTTAATCATATTTTTACGTTAACTAAACGTAAGTAAAAATTACTTAATTTAAGAACATTTTACTTAAAAATAGTAAATATTTCTTAAATTTAAGGAAAATTTTTGTCATTAATCTAAAGAAAACTTTTTTATATTTCAAGTTCATACATTTTTCTGAGTGCACTGTAGTGAAACCAACCTCTGGTTCACTTCGCCAACAGTAGAGTGCATTGAGTGAACTTCCAGCTGACACTGCAAAAGTCACTCATTGCACTCAACATTTAAAATCGAATATCGGCCAATGAAAAGAAAGCAACTTAGCGTAAGAAAGAAAGCATGACACTTTCTTTAAAATTAAGTAGGAGTAAGAAATGTAAATATAATATTGTAATAGTTTAGAATGTAAGAAATAATGTATAAAAAGACGGCGAAACCCAGAATAAACAGAACTTCTTGTAAGTCCAGTACTGGAAGCAGACACTCTTTTCTTGATCAGAGTAAGTACGGCCTTGTGGCCATATACCATGTTATAGTGGGCTTGGCTTAATAAACCAAGCAATAAATTCGGCCTTGTGGCCAAACTTTAAAAACATAGCGTGGCTCGCTAAAAGCCAAACAAAGCAAGGCCTGGTGGCCAAACTAATACAGCGTGACTCGCTAAAATAAACAGTCAACTCCCCTTCAATTATTTATCCATAGACGAAATCTTCGCCGGATGGGAAAACCAGAAGTCCACCGACGTCCTAATCATTGACGAAGAATATGTGCCGGAAAGCACCAACAAGACAACGGAGGCAACACCGAAATACACACCAGAAATAAATCAGGTGTGTAGATCAGGGCTGGTAGATGCGTCCGAGAACGCAGAGAGGTAGCTGAACTACACAGACTAGCCAACCTCTGCACATCAAAGGAACAAAAAGTGCTGTTCCTAAACCGGATAAAAATAATAAAGATAAAGGCGGCAAGTGATAAAATTCAGAAGAGGCAACGATGGGAAACGTAGAAAGCAGGGTCAACCAGGTGACCACCACGATCCATCAACTACACCTACCGGCAGTCCCGGAATATATAACAACCACAATTGTAATCTTCATAGCTCTAACAATAATTTTTTCAATAATTACATACCTTAAGAAGTATATAAATAAAAACAAACATATTATAAGTGCGGTTTAAATTATTATTATAAGTAAAAAATGAAATAATTGAACAAAATTAAAACAAAATAAATGATTCTATGAAAAATTTAAGATCTAAAATCCAAATGTAAAATTTTTAAGCAAATTTTCATAAAAAGCTCGAACATAAACATTTCTCTAATGAATGAGTTACTGGTAGAACTTGAGAAAGAACTAACGAATTTAAAAAAATCTCCAAATAGGCAGTACACAGTCGGTACACTGCAACAGAAATTAGAAGCCTTAGAGCGAATAAAGTCAAATTTTGAAGAGCTTTTAAACGAAGAAAACAATTCGGTAGAATATCTACCAATTAAAACAGAATTCCAAAAGACATACTTAAGGATAAAGAAAATATTAGAGGAAAAATTAAAGGACAGAGAGGACAATTCAATTAAACAAAACCAAGACGCAAACTTAACAAGAAAAATGGCAACCTTTAACATAGAAACGGCCATGAAGGCCATACCCCAATTCACGGGAGCATACAAAGAGATAGACAGTTTCTTAAAAATAACTGAAAAAATATATACAAATCTAGACACAGACGGTAAGAAACAGCTAATAGAGCTGATATATTACATAAAACTATCAGAAAACGTTAAAACGGCACTCTGCGGTTGCACAGAACCAACCGATTATGATTCCCTAAAAAACTTACTTAAAGAACGTTATAAAACAAACGAGACGATACCACAAATCCACACAAAACTGACGACATACATACAAAGAAACCAATCTGTAAACTCGTTCAAAGAAAGGTTATTAACCACAATTAATGACCTAAAAAAATTGCAAATCAATGAACTAGGTCAAAATGCAAGCACTGCAGAAAAGAACATAATCACCAGTATGAACGAAAAATACGCACTCAATATTTTTAAGAACGGTCTAAACGACAATTTAAAAAACACACTCTTCGCGGCGCAGCCGAAAAAGCTGACAAAAGCAATTAACCTTGCGCAAGAAATCGAAAGTGCACAGTCACAGCAACGGACGATAAATAGGGTAATGTGTCAACCAAACCAACGGTTCAACAACTCTTACAACACACAGCACAACAACGGCTACAACAACAACGACAACAACTACCGAAATAACAGCTGGACAGTGACAACAAGTAACAACAACAACCTCCAACGACGACCGCACTATAACAACAACAACATAAATTCACACAATAACAATCACAGTAGATACCAAAATAACAACAATAACACTGGCCGACAGCCATTTTGTAACGGGCTGTTGGACAACATATTCTAAAGGATTTTGGTCCGCTGATTCCAAAAATGATAAAATAAAAAAAATGAAACGAGCCGTTTTCGAGATAATCGGTTTTTAAATTTTTGGCCACTTTACGTTAAGGTCCATCCACTTGAAGAGCCACTACAACTGACATATGTAACCGATTCGATTACAACTAAGATTAAATTAAAGAGGAAGGATGCACGCATATTTTGTGCCAACATTACTTTGAAATCCGAAAGATAGTTTAAAAGCTTTTGCTGAAATCGTAACTTCAAAAGAGGAATTTTTTAAGAAAAAAGACAAAAAACTGCTATATATCTGTATGTAAAAATATGTTCCCGAAACTTTTTTACCCTTTTTATTTTTTATATCGATAGATTGGACATTTGCGCGAATTTGAAGCTTAATATCAAAAAAATCTGCACAGAAATGGTTTCTTGGTGCGCGTTTAAGTAAATTTAGTGCTTTTCGCAAAAAATACTAAATTTTGAAAAAAAAAGATAAATAAATACTTTTTAAATTAAAACTGATTTTTATTTGTGCTTCTTCGCTTATATAAGTGGGTTGGTGTTTCCCTAGTCAAAGTCCAGCAACAGTCCGCCATCATAGTTGCACCCCAGGATCCTCCATAGCGCTTTTCAATTGCCATCATTTGCGGGTGGAATCTTTCCCATCCTCGTCGCTTACTGCAACCAAATTTTGCGGAGTCTAGATGAGAGTTAAAGAAGTGCATCTTCGATAAAAACACTGGCCTGCGAGAAATGAGCATATCATAGGCCGCAATAACATCAAATTTACACCATTGTGCAAGCCATACACGTTACAACCGTTGGTACAACATGGTTAGCAATCAAGTTGTGTGTTTTGCCCACAAACGATACAACCTCTTTGTACAACTTCATTTTGCAAACAATTCATTTTGAGTAAAGATGACGTCTGATGTTATAAAATATATGTTAATAAAATGTTAATAATGTTAATAATATGTTAATAATATGTTATGTTAATAAAATCACGCATTTCGGCTGTGTCTTCCATTTTTGTGTTGTTTACTCGGCAATTAAACTCCCGAATCTTGCCCACACACGTGCTTCTCCCGCAAAGTCAAAATGAGAATGAAGTACCAAATCGCATGGCCAGCCCACAAACGTTACAACCGACTTGTACAACTTGCCAAAAAATCAAAAAATTTTGTTTTTTCGTACAACCGAAACACAACTTCACATAACAAGCCCACAAACGTTACAATCTTGTATACAACCTGCTCAAGTTGTACCAACGGTTGTAACGTGTATGGCCTGCTTTAGTAAGAAAGGAAAACGTTATTCTGCCACCTCTTCATATAAAGCTCGGATTAATGAAAAACTTTGTAAAGACTTTGGATAAAAGCAGTAAAGCATTGAAGTACCTGCAGACCAAATTTCCCCGATTGTCGGATGCCAAAATAAAAGAAGGCATTTTCGTCTGCCCGCAGATACGCAAGTTGTTTGCTGATAAAATACATATTTATATCACTCCTAACACCAGAAGAAAATGCAGCATGGCAGGCATTTAAAGACGTTGTTGTTGGCTTCCTAGGAAATCACCGAAACGAAAGATACAAAGCCCTTATAGAAAGTTTACTAAATAAATACCAACGAATTGGTAAGAATGTAAACCCAAGTATTTATTTTTCTGAATTAATTTCATATATTCTAAATTTATATTAAAAGGAGCTCGAATGTCTTTGAAGACACACTTCTTGAACTCTCATCTAGGCTTCTTCCCGGAAAATTTGGGTGCAGTAAGCGACGAGCATGGGGAAAGATTCCACCCGCAAATGATGGCAATTGAGAAGCGCTATGAAGGATCCTGGAGTGCAACTATGATTGCTGGAGTTTGACTAGGGAAACACCAACCCACTTATATAAGCGAAGAAGCACAAATAAAAATCAGTTTTAATTTAAAAAGTATTTAATTTATCTTTTTTTTCAAAATTTAGTATTTTTTGCGAAAAGCACTAAATTTACTTAAACGCGCACCAAGAAACCATTTCTGTGCAGATTTTTTTGATATTAAGCTTCAAATTCGCGCAAATGTCCAATCTATCGATATAAAAAGGGTAAAAAAGTTTCGGGAACATATTTTTACATACAGATATGTAGCAGTTTTTTGTTTTTTCTTAAAATATTCCTCTTTTGAAGTTACGATTTCAGCAAAAGCTTTTAAACTATCTTTCGGATTTCAAAGTAATGTTAGCAAAAAATATGCGTGCATCCTTCCTCTTTAATTTAATCTTAGTTGTAATCGAATCGGTTACATATGTCAGGTGTAGTGGCTCTTCAAGTGGATGGACCTTAACGTAAAGTGGCCAAAAATTTAGAAACCGATTATCTCGAAAACGGCTCGTTTCATTTTTTTTATTTTATCATTTTTGGAATCAGCGGACCAAAATCCTTTAGAATATGTTGTCAAACAGCCCGTTACAAAAAAAAAGTGTTAATTTGTAGGCTAGTGTAATCAAAGAGGTTTCAACTCAAACAATTATAACGGAAGACGTAACGGATACAACAACAACAGAAACAACAGACAAATAGGAATAACACATGCGGAAAACATGCAAGGCCCGGAATGAATAGTCATTCCGGAAAGCCAAAAATAAAAGTAGTTAAGATTTCGGATAACATAACAAATTCAATAATAATAAAACACAACAATAAAATTATGTCATTCTTGGTAGACACTGGCGCAGATGTCTCTTTATGTAAAATATGCACTCAATTAGAGAACGAAAATTATTCTACAACTAATAAATGCAAGTTAACGGGCATCTCTAACGATCCATTCACTTGGCGAAATTCACTTAAATCTAGAAATAGGAGATCAAATCCTTAAACATGACTTCCAAATAGTAGATGAGAAATTCCCGATAGAAACAGACGGGATAATTGGCAGAGATTTCCTACAGAAATTCCTTTGCAAAATAGATTATGAGACCTTTACGATAACAATGTTAGTAGAAGAAACAGAAATCACACTCCCAATGCAAGCGGAGGCGCATGAAATATTAAAGATCAAACTACCACCTAGAACACAACTAGTGCAAGCAATAAAAACAAACTTTAACGAAGAGAAGGTAATTCTTAACAAAGAACTGAAAGAAGGAATTTTTCTTAGCAACTCAATACCACCAAAGAACGGGATAACACTCATTAGGATACTTAATACAACAAACGCAGAGATAACCATAGATGGCATTCCACTTGAAACAGACTCCCTATCAAATTATGAAATTTTAAATTATAATACAACCAAAACACATGATAAAAATAGACTCAAAAAGATACTTGAAGCTATAAACATAAGCTGCGTAGACAACAACTCGAAACAAGAATTAGTAAACATCTTTGAAAGATATCAGAACGTCTTTCACCTCGAAGACGAAATTCTAACAACAAATAATTTCTATACACAAAAAATTTCGACTATAGATGACAACCCTGTCTACATAAAAAACTACAGACTGCCACACACACACACACAAGTGATGAATGAACAAGTACAGAAAATGTTGACTGAAGACATAATAGAATCATCAATCAGCCCATACAATGCTCCAATTCTTTTGGTACCAAAAAGAACACCGAAGACAAAAGAAAATGGAGACTTGTCGTTGATTTCAGAAAACTAAATGATAGAATAGCAAGCGACAAATTTCCTCTAACTCGCTTAGAAGATATTTTGGACAAGCTAGGACGAGCAAAATGGTTCTCAACACTAGACATGACAAGTTCATTTCACCAAATACCACTCGACAGAAAGTCACGACCATTAACAGCATTTTCGACCAATAATGGACACTACCAATTCAAACGACTACCGTTTGGACTAAAAATCTCTTCCAACAGCTTTCAGCGCATGCTTACAATAGCTCTATCAGGATTAGAGGCTGAAGCATTCCTTTACGTAGACGACATAATCATTCATGGATGCAGCCTCAGCCACCATAACCAAAATCTAATAAAGGTATTAGACACTCTAGAACGCTATAATCTCAAACTAAACCCATAAAAATGTGGTTTCCTACGTCCCGAAGTAATATATTTAGGCCATCGAATAACGCGTGACGGAGTAAAGACAGATCCAGCAAAATATGAAATAGTAAGAAATTACCCTATACCAAAAAATACGGACGAAGTAAGACGATTCGTTGCATTTTGCAATTGCTATAGGAAATTCATCCCAAACTTCGCAGATATTGCTAAAAGCCTAAACGCACTACTAAAGAAAACAGCAAAATTTGAATGGACAAAAGAATGTCAATTAGCGTTTGATACACTAAAGGAAAAACTAACTAATCCACCGTTACTCCAATATCCTGATTTCAGTAAACCTTTCATACTAACCACAGATGCTTCAACCTATGCCCTCGGAGCAGTACTTTCACAAGACGAAATAGGACAAGATCTACCCATATCTTATGCAAGCAAAGCATTACAAAAACACGACCTTAACAAACCTGTAATAGAAAAAGAATTACTAGCAATTCACTGGGGAATAAACTACTTTAAACCATATCTATATGGTACCAAGTTTATTGTTGTTACCGACCACAGGCCTTTGATATCGTTATTTTCTCATAAAAACCCCTCATCAAAGATGACAAGAATAAGGTTAGATTTAAGTGACTATGATTTCAAAATCATATACAAAAAAGGCAAAATAAATACGAACGCCGACGCGCTCTCAAGGATACAAATAGACTCAAATATATTAAAACAAATGATACCGGAAGAAAATGATAATAAAGTAAATAAGGCATTAATTATAACTAGAGGCATGAGCAAGAACAATATGCAGAAGAGCAATGAAGAATTAAGCAATGAACAATGCACATCTCAGAAGTCTGATCAACTTCACATATGGGAATGCACTTCAATAAGCGATGTAAGAAATATAAAGAAATTGGAATTTAATACCAAAATACTAGAGAAATTAATGTATACATAGAAGAAAATAAAGTGCACGTAGAATTTAGCGATAATTCAGCGAATCAAGATTCGGTACTGAAGAAACTAAATTCGAACATTAACGTATTTAATACACATACGGGATACAGCGATAAATCAGCGAATCTAGATTCGATTCTGAGGAAACTGGTATGGAATATGAACAAGGAGAAAATAAAAAAAATAGCACTGGCCAGTACTGACATAATATTTAAACTGTATACAATGGAAGAATTTAAAAATGCATACGCGAAGATAAATAAAATATATAATACTGCTCAAGGAAGTCCTCAATTAAAAATACTTATTTACAATCCACCAAAAAGAATAACAGATGACATAATAAAATACAAATTAATACACGAATTTCACACCTCAGGACATCTAGGAGTCAGAAGGACAACCCTTAAATTAAAACAACGATACGTCTGGAAGAATATGAACCACATGGTTAAGAAATTTATATCTTGTTGTGACATATGCAAAAGAAACAAACAAACAAGGCATACAAAAGAACCGCTTACGTTAACTAACACTCCACAGAACAGCTTCGAGACAATTTCAATTGACACAGTCGAACCTTTAAGAATATCGAACGGGTACCGCTACATTTTAACAATGCAGTGCGAACTAACAAAATTTGTAATAGCACACCCGATACCAACAAAGGACGCACAGACCATAGCAAAAACACTCGTAGAACAAGTGATACTGAAATATGGACACATCAAAATACTCAAATCTGACTGCGGGACAGAATTCAAAAACGAACTATTGACAAACATATGTATAATTTTAAAAATTAAACAGACATTCTCGACACCATACCACCACCAAACAATAGGTTCTCTAGAACGTAACCATAGGGTACTTAACGAATTCATTCTAACCACAGTAAACGACTATGAATGGAATGATACTTTACTTTCGCATATAATACAACACCACACATTGACACAGGGTACACGCCATTCGAACTAATTTATGGTAAACTACCTCGTTTACTAGATGACGATTCTAACGCAAACATAAAAATATATAGCATCGATAGCTATGCAAAAGAACTACAAACTAGATTAAGATATGCTTTACATAAAGCACACGAACTATTAATTTCAACAAAGATGAAAAGAGTAAACAATAATAAACAACAAAATTCAAATAAACTACAATTAGATATAGGAGATTTAATATTGTTAAGAAATATGAATAGGAAAAAGAATCAAGCACCGTACAAAGGTCCTTATAGGATAATAAGCAAAAATGGAGTCAACACTACCATTGAATATAATAATAGTAGAAAAATAGTACATAACAATATGTTAAAACCATACACAGTAACAACCTAAATCATAATTGTAAACACTTAGCTTTAGAAAAATTGCTGAATTTCATCCCGAATTTTTCTCTTAACGGTAGGCGTGTAGTGTAACCAACCTCTGGTTCACTTCGCCAACGGTAGAGTGCATTGAGTGAACTTCAAGCTGACACTGCACTAAAGCAAAAAGTATAAATAGTAAAGAGATATTATGACTCAAAATTTTCGACTAACGGCAGATTTTCATGTTCCATTATTACAATGCAGTCGAGAGCGCTGCTACGGCGAATAGCAGCAGAGAAATTCGGGGTGAACTTCGTTTTACTTGGTAAATGATTATGCGTAAGAAGAGTTGATCGATGCAGCAATCGTATTCTAGATGAGGAGTGAGAGAAATAATTGATGGAATGCAATCACAATTCAGGTGCTTACGTCTGTCGGTCTTTTGATTTGAATTTTTTTTCGCTTAAGTATGGGAAGTTAAGTTATTAAGTAAAGGAATTTTGTTTTTTGGAACATTTTGCCGACATAATAAATGTTTAGTGTTTTAAATTAGGTTTATTATTAAATTAGGTTATTGTTAATTGTTATTTTTTATGTACATATAAAATTATAATATAATTGTAAAAATAATATAATTGTATAATTGTACCAATAATTCCTTTTATTGATAATGCTTCCTTAATAGAACTAAAATCATAAATATTAAAAATTTTAGTCTTTAATTTAATTTTAATAATGGTTTTGGACACTACAATAACAAGGTAAATTCATACACGGTCAGACAGAAGCACTTCAGTTGTTACTACAAAATATCAAGCACAATCTTCCGATTCCTTCATACTCATAAAAAATAGAATTCCTACATAATATAAATATTTTTTCTGAAATATCTCCATTCTTTCATTTTTTATTTTTGCTTCCATTAACTTTTTACTTTTACTCGAATAAGGTATTAAAGGTGAAGATATGCCGACTAAAGTATTCTTCTTCTTAAATCTTCTGCCTATACAAATTCTTCAACAGCACGCTATGCTCACAACGTAGATCGTGCCAGCGCTTCACAAAGGTTGGACATCGAAGAAGAAGCAGAATAAAGCTACGAAAAGCAAAATTTCTTTCAAAAACCTTAAAATGCAAAATTTTAAACAAATCCAGAAGAATCGCACCGTTCTTCTCATCGCCCGCTGTACTCCAGAAATTGATCGTTTCTTTCTTTCACACTTTACTTGGCATGCGAGTTCTGGATCGATCTCTTCTTACGCATATTCGCTTGCATTGTTAGTGCAAAATACTCATTAAGAAGATCTTCCGAACCTCTCACTCATTAGGAGATCATTCAATTTTGCTTTGTTACGAGCACTGAGAAGACCGCTGAGTTGGGCCTTATAACAACAACTATCAAGGGATTCAGGGCATATAGAAGCATTTTGTTGTTGTACACTTTTTTGGTACTTTTCTACTAGAACAAAAACAAAGTTGAAGTGCTTCCGTACTTTCCTCCGAAAGCGAAGCAAAAGTTACCAACAATTTATCAATCATAATATGGTGAAAATTATGTTTTACTGTAAATATTGGACCACATTCACCATGCTGCGCTGGCTTTCGATAGCGGCAGAATGGTGTGTATTCATGGTAATAATGGCACATCTAATCTTGTTCTTCTTTGAGTCATAATATCTCTTTACTATTTATACTCTTTGACTAAAGTCACTCATTGCACTCAACACTTAAAATCGAATATCGGCCAATGAAAAGAAAGCAACTTAGCGTAAGAAAGAAAGCATGGCACTTTCTTTAAAATTAAGTAGGAGTAAGAAATGTAAATATAATATTGTAATAGTTTAGAATGTTAGAAATAATGTATAAAAAGACGGCGAAAGCCAGAATAAACAGAACTTCTTGTAAGTCCAGCACTGGAAGCAGACACTCTTTTCTTGATCAGAGTAAGTACGGCCTTGGCCATACCATGGCCATATACCATGTTATAGCGGGGTTCGCTTAATAAACCAAGCAATAAATTCGGCCTTGTGGCCAAACTTTAAAAACATAGCGTGGCTCGCTTAAAGCCAAACAAAGCAAGGCCTGGTGGCCAAACTAATGCAGCGTGACTCGCTAAAATAAACAGTCAACTCCCCTTCAAATCCCCAGAAAAGTGGAAATTACGAAGCATACTTTCCTTTCAAACACCAATTTTTTGGCTACTTGTGTTTTATTACTGGTGCACAAATATGGAAAAAGGAAGGAGTGTACTTCGTAATTTCCCCTCTTCTCGGAAACTACAAAACATAAATCCTTCCGGTTTGAAGCATTCTCTCTAGAATTGATTAGAGAATTTTATGGTCGGAAAAATTTTTATACTTAATACCGTAATTTTTAAAAAAAATTGCGACCAAACATTTTTTTTCGGAATTTTTTTTCCAAATTTTAACTTTGTCATTAAATTTCTCAAAAACTGTTTGACATAGGAACCTAATTTAAAAAGGATATTAAGAAGCGTATATTTGGCTTTCAGAATCAGCAAGCAAAAGTTATCTAGGTCTAACCATTATTTTTTAATATTATTTTTTTCAGTGTTAAGTCGGATTTTTATAAAATGGCCCCTCCCGCCTAAATGGGGGGAAATTGGCCCCCTCCTCCAATACGATTTTTTTCTTGTCTCGACCCATCCTACACGCCCTAGTCTTTTGATCACTCTTATGCGAAACACCCTGTATATACTTCTTGATCAGCGTGATCTCCTGAGTCGATTTAGCCATGTCCGTCCGTCTGTCTGTATGTATGTCTGTCTGTATGTATGTCTGTCTGCCTGTCTGTCTGTGGAAATCACGATTACAAGAGAACGAATAGATCTTCATCAGACTTGGCACGAATATTGTCTATCATTAGATACTCATCGGTATTGGGCAATGGAAAATGGGCAAAATCGGATCATTGCCACGCCTTCTTTTGAGAGTGAATATAAATTCATTCATGCTTATAGCTCAATTTCCCAGCTTGTAGAACGAATATGCGGTTGAAATTTTGTTCATAAGTCCACTGTCTCTGACCAAAACAGATCACCAAAAATAGGCGTGGTGCGGCTACTAATTAAATAAAACCCGATTACAGGAGCACGAATAGAGATATCTTAATCAAATTTGGCACGAATATTGTTTAACATTAGAAACTCATTGGTATTGAAAATGGGCGCCTACTTTTTATAGTGAATATAAATTCTCCCATGCTTATAGCTCAATTTCCCAGCATGTAGAACGAATTTGCGGTTAAGATTTGTTCCAAAAGTCGACTGTCTCTGACCAAAAAAGACTACCACAAATTGGCGTGTTTTTTTTTTTTTTTTTTTATATAGCAAGGGAAAAGCATCAGGAACCTTATGTGTTGGACTTTAACCAACTAAAAATTCCTACTATCTCTCACACCCTATACCCTCGCGGAACCGCCGTCCAAGCATTACTTCACGAGGAGGGTTATATCAAAGCATTCTCTTATTCGGACAAACTTTGTTCTCTGTTCTGTTCTTTATTCATGTAACACCCGGGGAAAATTTGAAAATCTAGTGATTTTCTGAAGGTCCCTCCCCTCCCTCTAAAATAGTTTCCCCTGTAATTCTCGGATATTGTCGTTGTCGTTCTGATTTTCGTAGTTCCGTCATCACCGTTATGCGCATATGACTTACAGCATCCCACTCTCTGACAGCTAACATAACATCGGGGGGACTCAGCAAACACCTCTTCTAACCTTCTACGATGCGACTCAAACTTGACACAGTGGAAAAAAGCATGCTCAGCATTTTCACAGTCACCATCTCCAAAGGAGCATTCATTTCCATATTCATGAACGCGAATGTAAAGATATTCTTTAAAACGTCCATGGCCAGGAATGAATTGCGTCATGTAAAAATCCACTACACCATGCTCTCTGTTACCTAGGCTCTAACATTTGGGATCAAACGAAATGTCCAGCGTCCAGTCGATGCATGCTCCCAAGATGTTTGCCATTCTGCGTAACTAGTGTTCCGTTCCGCCTTTCTTTCTTCAAGAGTTAGCAGCCAACGCAATGACTTCTTCTTTTCGTATAGCATCTGCATTTCCAATGCCAATATATCGACGGGAACAACTCCAGCAATCACGTTAGCCGCCTCGTGTGATACGGTACGGAAGGCACAACAAATTATTAAACAGCTTAGCCGAGAAATTGACCTCAACTTTTTAGAAAACGTCTTCAACTTCATTACATGAGCCCATACTGGCGCACCCTATAGGATTATTGACTCACTAACCTTTGCTAGTAGTCTTCTTCGGCTCTGCCTAGGACCACATATGTTGGCCATCATTCTCGCAAGGGCAAAATGAACCCTCGCTGCTTTTCTACAAGCCATGTCGATGTGTATCTTGTACGACAGCCTCGCATCTATCATGACGCCAAGGTACTGGCGAAGTCACCAAATTGTGACCCTCTAAGTTAAGCTCAGTAGTCTCCTTAACTTTCCTGCTCGTAATCAGTACTGCTTCTGTTTTTTGCACAGCTAGCTCTAAACCCATCTCCGACAGCCAATTTTTTATTGTTTGCACAGCGAGATTACTGTTTCTCCGAATATCGCTTAACTCTTTTACAACAACTGATACCGCGATGTCATCTGCATATCCAATAACAGATACACCCTCTGGTATAGGGAGGTGAAGCACTCCATCATACACAATGTTGACTCCCTTGTCAGTATCATAAATAAGGACTCTGTCAGACAAATAGCTGTTGATGATCCTTTGCAAGTATGGAGGAAATCGCAATCTCTTGAGCGCGTCATTTATGTGACTCCATCATATATAGTTGAATGCATTTTTTATATCAAGTGTAACTATAACACTTATATATATGTCTCCATATCTCCACGTGGTGCCTTCAATAGCTTTTTCTGCGATACCCGTTAATTTCTTAATACCATCTATTGTCGAGAGTCCCTTTCGGAAGCCGAACTGTTCTCTGGAGAGAACGCTGAAATTTTGGATAAACTGCTCTAATCTACGACAGATAATGCGTTCGAGAGGTTCGCGATGTTGTCGATCGTGCATAGTGGTCTATAGGACGAAGGTTCAAGGTAGCAGTACTAATCGCTGTCTCTTCTATATTTTTGGAAAAACGCCTTTTCTCAAACATTCTGCAAACACTTTTACAAAGAGTTCCGGGCTACGCTTAACTGCTACCTTCATGGCTTTGGTTGGAATACCGTCTAAACCCGGGGCTTTGTTGTCACTAAATTTTCCCATAGACTCCAGGACTTCTTCATTGGTGATTTCGGGAAAATCATATTGTTCAAATGCGACTGCAACTGCACTGGTTAAAGTAGGTGTACCGGCGACCGGAAATAGTGACTGAACAATATTTTTCACAATACGCGGGCATGTTGGAATGTGCGTTTTTGAGTTCTTTAACGTGGACATCACGACCTTATACGCTTCACCCCATGGATTTGTATTCGCCATATTGCAAAAGTCCTTAAAAGACGATTTCTTACTTGTTTTAATCGCCTTCTTTAACGCTTTGCGAGATTCGTTGGAAACTGCATGCAGCCAACTATTATCATCCCGTCCGAAACTTCGTTGATATCTCCTACGATTCAAGTTACACTGACGTCTCATCTCCGCGATTGTTTCGTTCCACCAATACGATGGTTTTCTAGAATTTTTACAATGCCGCCTCGGCATTGATGCAGTGGTTAACCGTCTAACAATATGGCTTGCTTGATTATTTGCATCACCGGATATGTCTAAATTGTTACCTAGTATTTCCAAGAATACAGATTCATCAAATGCGCGCGCTTTCCAGCTAGCTGGGGTTTTCATTTTAGAATGAAACTTCGCACAGACACCGAATTTTTATTCGCGATATAAATAATCGCTGCTAAATGGTCACTATTGGTATGAATGTCACTCAATGTCCATTTCACCAAGCGAACTAATGCACTGCTAGCAAACGAGATGTCAATTATGGATCCACGACCATTACTTTCAAATGTGTTCGCGTGCCCCGTGTTTAGTAAAATAACATCTAATTGAGCGAAGGAATCTAGGAGAATAGCCTCTCGAGTATTCGTTCTGCTACTTCCCCATTCCTGTGCCCACGCGTTAAAGTCACCGGCTATAATTACTGGACTTTTGTCTTTTGCATCGTCTACTATATCGCCCAGTACTTGTTCAAATTCCCTAAAACACAGACTTGGCGGAGCATAACAACTAAAAATATATATTTCACCAATCTTTGCACTCACGTAAAAAGGCTTGGCAGTAATAGCTCTATCTTGTATAGCATAGTTACCGCAAGCCCAAATTGCAGCCTTATTTTTTACATCTGACAACCATGAACTCTTAGTAATATTGCAATATAGCTCACATATGATCGCCACGTCTATATTTTCCTCGAAAACGGTTTGGATTAAGAGATTTTGCGCCGCCATGCAGTGGTTGAGATTAAGCTGAATGAGCTTCATTCTTACTTTATTGTCTTGGATGCTTTCTGTTACGCTGGGCATCTGTAGCTTCCGGTTATGTGGTCATTGCCAATTTCCGCACTAGACGCACATAATACCATAATACGCACTTAGGCTCCACGGTACAGTTTCTGGCCAGATGCCCTTTTGTCCCGCATCTAAGACAGATTTCACTTCGGACAACGTAATTTTTACAGGATCTGGCCAAATGTCCAAAATCAAAGCATCGGTAGCAGCGAACTGGCACGATTTGTTCTCGCAATCTGCATATCACTCATCCAATTTGACTACGGACAATATTCAAAAGCTTGTTAGCATCACCAGCAGGCAATGTGCTCAAAGCCGTTTGCGTACCAAATCTACTATTGCGTATAACTTTTATCATATCTGCGGATATTTTACCTATTCCGGAAAACTGACTATCAAATGCTTGGCATATTTCTTCAGCCGTGGTGACCTCATCAAGATTTCTGCACTCAATCGTCCTTTTGTGACATATAGCCCGGATATCCGCCGCATCTTTAAAAACACATTCCACTTTCTTTTTGTACATACTAGTTTTTTCATCTGCCATTGGCAGTTTTCTAATCTTTCTTACATTTTCTCCGAGCTCTTTGAACTCTTCTTTAGATTTCATGGTCTGGAGATTTGTCATATGCAGATATATTGAAATCTGCATATGACAAATCTCCAGTCTTTTTAATTACTATGGCGTCTGGACGAGCTGATTTCCGCTTAAACTTTGGGGTATCGACTGCCTTTGGCACTTTCGAGGTTGGTTTTTCTGAGCTACGCGCCGCCTTCTTATTTTCGACCAATTTCCAGCCAGACATTACTGTATTCTCAGGCTTCCTAACGATTTCCTTCATTACGGTACCCATTACGAGCTGATCCTCGATTATTTTAACCGGTTTCTCCAAATTTTTGTTTTTCTTCGACCTCGGTAGTATTTCCTGAGATACTTCATTCTCTCTGTTTCGTTTTAGAGCAAAGATGGACTCTGTAGCTTTCACAACAGGCGTAGTTTCAACTTAAGGGCTAACGCAACTAACACACCCTTCCTCGCTTGTATTCTCATCATCAGTTCCTACCATCGCTTGTTTGTAGAGAACCGATTATTTTTTAACCAAGTTCCTCATCGGTTGATGAATAGTGCGTCTGCCACCACCCATCATTTTCATCAATTCATCAATTTTCTTCCCCAGTTCAAGGAGCACAGGTTTAGATTGAATAGTTGACATTCCGTGAACACTTTTATAAACTTCAATATTGTTCGTTTCGGTTTTACACTGCTGTATGTGAGGCAATATCTCCGATGTTGCAAGTACTTTAGTTATGTCGCTCGGCGACTCATCCACAATATCAATAGTTTTTTGATTAGCAGCCGGCGACCGCGCGACTAAAGTACTTTTCTGGAACGGGTGATCCATTAAGCACTTTAATAACAAAATGCCTAAAAGTATGCACCGAACCTAAAGTATAAGCCGAGACACCTAAAAGTATAAGCCGAGACACGCACCCAAGAAACAAATATTTAAAAAGCTCAGCTTTAAAGGATCAGCTGTTTATTGCTTTTGACAGGTGTAAGAGAAATTAATAAATTATAGATCAAAGAAGGATATTAAGTATGTTGGCAAAGGGGGGTGATGACATTACAAATGTCAACTTCGATTTCCACGCCTTTTACAGGTACGAGCGAAGTTAATAAGAAATAGTGCAAACTAAAGATATATATAAAGTGTGTGTATAAAGCAGAAATATGAAAAAGAATGTGACTTATCAGTTTGTCCGTGAGATAGATTTTCGGAAATAAAGCTCCACTTTCGCGTCCCAGCAAGAGCAATCACAAACGCCGAGTGTTTAAATGTAAGCAGAATGGTATTCACTATTGAACCACATATTGTAACATCACTATCGTAATTGCACAACATTGCAATGTTGCATGAGCACTTGCATGTGTGCCAACTGCTGAAAGCAGGAGAAGAGGGAGAGGTAACAAAGAAAACCAAATCTATTAATCAATTCTTTTAATAGTTTCTAAGCATCCGCATCGGAACCGGCCACCACTTATGCATTAAGGATTTGGTCTATTTGAACCGGATTACGAGAAACGTCGGATCGCAAAGAAAACTGGGATTTTTACGAATTTTAACGAATTTAGTTAAAGGTGCGTGATATTCTAAGTTTGGCTGAGCTTTGTGTTAATATATCCTAATATATCCTAAAAATAACAAAAGGGATTAATTCATAAACAAAAAATATTTCCGCGTGAAAAAATAATTAAAACATATAATATATATGTACACATATTTTACAAACCTACAAAAATATTTCTGCACAATAGAACCAGCAGAGAAGAGAAAACCTGTTTTTCCCTCAACTACATATACATACATACATATCGCACTTCGCTCTCATACATAGTTGTTATTTAGTTTCGGTCTCAGTACTCTCAAGTGTATATAAGGTAACCTTGAACTTGACTTGAAGTTATCAAGTAAATAACAAGTTTATTATTTTTGAGAAGCGTCAGCTGTTCAATTACAGTGGAACAGAACCAAATAACATATTGGTTAATTCATTAAGAATCCCTTGGTCTGTGTCCCTTATTTTCAATTCTTGAAATAACATGGAAAAGTTAGATCAATTTAGACGATTCTCTGATCAAATTATAGCATTTGAGGCAGATTTCAACCAAATTGCGTTACAAGAGCACACTCTGTTTTCATTGGAAATTGTGCAGGAAGAATTAAAATCAAATTGGGATAAAACAAAAAACATTTACGACAAATGCTTATGTTCCCTAAAGGAGGATTCTGAAAATGTTGAGGTGATCACGGGTAAATTTAAAGCCACACTTCGTTCGCATATTAACTGCGCATCAAACATAAAGATATCTGCGCATCTTGTCGGCTGACATCAACAATCATTCTCACTCGAATAGTCCTCATGTGCCACCTTATGACACCGAGATATTCCAAGGAGATTACTTATCTTGGCCCACTTCCCGCGATTTATTTACGGCAATCTATGTAAATAACACAAGATTAACAGATGTCGAAAAATTGTATCATTTGATTAAAAAAATAAGCGGAGATGCCAGAGCATGCCATGTAAGCAAATCACCTCTTACAAATGAAAGTTTTCAACTCGCGTGGACAAATCTTAAAAACGCGTTTGAGAATAAGAGAATACTGATTAACAGTCAACATAAATTATTGTTCGACTTACCCTTTCTTAGAACAGAAAGCGAGTCAACCCTTAAACTATTACAGAGGGGAGTTAACAATTGTTTATAGGCACTTCAATTGTACGATATTTCAGTTTGGGGTTGGGACCCGATATTGATTTTCCTATGCTCCCAAAGATTGCCTGAAGCTACGCTCGCATTTTGGGAACAAAGCTTAGAGAATAAAAGTGTTTTACCTACAAGGGCGCAGTTGGACAGGTTCTTATCGCAACGATGCAAAACGTTGGAGTCCATTGGTGACTTTAAGGAAAGCAAATTACCGATTAGTGTGCTAAAGAAACCACCAGCAAGCAATATTGCCTCGCAAAAGAAATTAAATTCGTATCCCTCTAAGCTTTCACCAAACGTCCATTGCATTCTGTGTACAAACGAGCAACATCCTTTAAGGAAATGTCAAAAATTTATGGACTTGTCCGTGATCGATCGGTTTTCTGCAGTCAAAAGATTTAATTGTTGTATCAACTGCTTGAGCAAAACTCATTCTTCAAGAGAGTGCATTAGTCAATTTCGTTGTTCAAGATGTAAATCCAAACATCATTCCTTGTTACACAGAGATGATTCCGCATTAGCCACTCCTGTGGGATCCTCTGCTAATCACACTATGCCTCCGGCATCTATGAATATATCCTCGCTTCCAACTTCTAGTTGAGACCTACGGCTCTGAACTCAATGTCTCCGACATTCAACCCCCCACTTTCAGTGTCCAATACAAAGCCTTCTGCTTTCTACCCTCCGCCTTCGACAGGGTCTTCGCAAACCTATCATACAAAACTACAATCCACTACGTCGTTAGATTCAACTACCCGTAAATCATGTGTCGCTTCAGGAAAGAAAATATTCTGCTAGGTACTAGGTCTAAATCAACAGGTCTCTGTTAATTCTTCTCAACTTTGCTCGTTTATTCTGGGTTCACCTATTGACCCTGATATTTGAATAGAGGCAACAGCATTCGTGCTTCCTCAAATTACTGGAAATTTGCCATCATTTTCAATGTATGCCTATCCTACAATTCAGCCTCTTAACATTCCATTATTTGATGTTAACTTCTTGAAAAGCGCGCCAATTGATCTATTGATAGGTTGTGACATTTAACCATTAGTTATGCTCGATGGAGTAAAGCACAATGTAATGGGATCGCTTTTAGCGCAAAACACCATCTTTGGCTGGATGTTAACCGGAGCTGTATCAAATCCGGATACTCTATGCCTCACGACGCGAGTGTCGCTTAGCGACAACTCTTCCTTAGATAAGCAAATTCAACGGTTCTGGGAAATCGAAGAGCTTCCAAAAAGGCGAATTCTATCATATACCGATAAGTTATGCGAAAAGCTCTTCTCTAATACAACTTATCGAGATAGTTCTGGGAGATATGTAGTCTCATTACCCTTTAAAGATAGCTTCCCATCTAAAATACAGGTTGGCGTTTCACGCCATCTCGCGTCTAAGCAATTAATTGTTGCGGAATGAATCGTATCTATTTAAGAATCCTTCACTAAAAGTCACCTACGATAACGTTATAAAGGAGTACCTTGAGCTTGACCATATGGAAAAGGTTCCCACTCCAACGCGATTCGACTCCTGCCCATCGCATTGTTATCTTCCTCATCACCCTGTTCTCAAACCGGACAGTAAAACTACTAAAGTTGTTTTCAACGCCTCTAATCCTACCGCTAACGGAATCTGCCTTAATGATATTTTACACGTTGGCCCAGCACTTCAAATTGACTTAATCTACCGGGTAATCATTTATTAGACGAAGAATTCCTGCATTTTGAAGACTCAAGCAAAGCGAAGGCACTTGGAATTCACTGGAATGCTTGCCAGGACAGGTTTTACTTTATAGCGGAGAATATTTCTATTTTTCTGATCAAGGGACCGTACAAATTCACGGTTTCTCTGATGCCTCTGAGAAAGCTTATGCGGGTGTAGTGTACATTCGAGTTCAAACTGCCTTAACAGTCCACTCGTCTTTGATCTTGGCTAAAACCAAGGTTGCCCCCGTTAAGATAATCTTGCTACCAAGGCTCGAATTTTGCGGAACACTCCTTTTAGCTGATATGCTTCAGTCCATTTTAATGGAATTGAAATTGAAGATCGATTCAGTATTTTGTTGGATTGACTCAACAATCGTTCTCTCCTGGCTAGCAAAAGCACCTAGTACTAACAGAGTTGCTAAAATTCAAGACAAGGTCGGAAACGCACTTTGGCGTCATGTTGATACCAATAACAACCCTGCGGATATTGGCACTCGCGGTGCAAGTCCACAAGAATTGTGTCAGAACCAATTATGGTGGCACGGACCGAAGTGGCTCGAAGATGATGAACACCATTGGCCTAATTCTAGCGTTGATCTCAGCATCGTCAGTTGTGAATTTCGGGAGCACAAGTCTCATGCCTCTACGATTCAAACCTCAGATGATCTTTTGGATAGGTTTTCTTCACTCTCTCGTGCATTACGGGTGTTATCATACGTATTTCGTTTTATTAACGCAGCTCACAATAAAGAACGCTGCGCTTCCTTAGAACTGTCCAGCAGTGAAATCACATTGGTTCGAATTCGACTTATCAGATTAACCCAACAAAAATATTTTCCTGATGATTATAAGAATTTAACTGCCAAGAAACCTCTTCGGTCAAAAAGTAAAATTCTAACATTTAATCCTTATGTCGATTCTCAGGGCCTTATTAGAGTTAATTGGAGGGGTTAGCTAACTCAGCTGATTTGTCTTTCAATGAGAAGTATCCATTGCTATTACCATATGAGAGCCGTTTTTCTAAACTACTCGCTCATTTCATTCATATAGTTTCATTACATGGGGGCAATCAGCTTGTCCTACGTTTAATTCGGCAGCAATATTGGATTCCGAAGGCAAAACCTCTTGTTAAATCTATAATTCGCACTTGCAAACTATGCACTCTTTTTAAAAGGCAACAACACTCCCAAATAATGGCAGCTCTTCCGGTTGAGCGTTCCACCTTTTCTAGGCCATTCGAAAATACTGGAATTGATTTTGCTGGCCCCTTTGATATAAAAAATTATACCGGTAGAGCATGCCTTATTACAAAGGGTTATGTTTGCGTCTTTGTTTGCTTCTCAACAAAGTAAATCCATCTAGAGGCCACCAGCGACTTGTCGTCAATCACCTTTATGGCAGCCTTTAGCAGATTCGTTTCCAGAAGGGGATGCCCACGACAATTCTTTTCAGATAATGGCACCGACTTCGTAGGTGCTTCCAAACAGCTGAAGAACGATCTTGAAAATGTATTGAAGTCGTCACGAGAGAAAACTACAATCATCAAAACATCCATTGGAATTTTATCCCTGCCGATGTTCCGCATATGGGAGGTTTATGGGAGGCAGGCGTCAAAAGCTTCAAGGCGCATTTTCGAAAAACAATTCAGGTAAAACTTACTTTCGAAGAATTATCGACACTGCTCTGCCGCATCGAAGCTTGTTTAAATTCGCGACCGATTAGTCCTCTATCTAATAACATTAATGATTGTTCAGCTCTTACTCCAGGTCATTTTC
Organism: Myopa testacea; assembly: GCA_949629155.1. Classification (NCBI taxonomy): domain Eukaryota; kingdom Metazoa; phylum Arthropoda; class Insecta; order Diptera; family Conopidae; genus Myopa; species Myopa testacea. Next base: position 28,717,700 of record OX451347.1, read on the forward strand.
TGATAGGTGCTCCTCTTCTCTCTCCTGCGGAGCCAAGTATTACATCCAATCCAATTTCTTTAATAAATCGTTGTCAAAAGGTTAAGGCCTTGAGTCAACATTTATGTTTTCGATGGAAAGAAGAGTACTTGAAGGAACTTCATAAACGCTACGAATGGCGATTCCCAGAAAGGGATCTGAGTGTCAACGAATTCGTCGTCGTGAAACAAGAGAATTTACCTCCAACTGAATGGCGCCTGGGGCGAGTGGTGCGTGTGTACCAGGGAAGTGACAGTCGCGTTCGAGTCGCTGATTTCGCACTCAGAAGGGAATCATTACGCTACCTCTAGTGAAACTTATTATACTTTCAAACTAACTTTTTATTCCAAATGATGGGCACACTTATTGTTGTTCTATTTATTTTAGCATTTAATTATGGATAAGTCTGCGTCATCATCAAACCCAAGTCGGTCACCGTTTATGTGCAGAGTTTGTGATAGGAATCATCCCTTAAGATTTTGTAAACGTTTCTTGGCCATGAATTATGAAAAACGTCTGAGAACAATACTTATACATAGATATTGTTCAAGATGTGTCGCACATTCGCACACCTCCAGCAATTGCCCCAGTAATCGAAATTGTGCCTATTGTCGACGCGATCATAACAGCTTACTTCACGCTAATCGTCGACTAAACATCTCGTCCAATCCTTCAACCACGGAGTGTTCCATCAATGAAGCAACCACTTTGTTGCCAACTTGTGTCGTACATATCAGATTGAGGAATCATTACTATCCCGTGCGCGTGCTATTGGACCCTTGCTCTGACATGAGTAAAATATCAAAATCTTTCGTCAACCAATTACAACTGCCATCGTCATCAATAAAGGGATCGCGATTTTGTGAGATAATCATTAGCTCGATACATGACCACGTCATACGTCTGTTCGTCAAGCCTAGAATGGTGCCCGATTCTGACCTCAAAACTCCTACACGACATGTAATGCAACCGTTTTCACAAAGTTCAATAACTACAAACTAAGTGACCCAAAATTTTATATCTCTGCCGCAATAGCAATGGTTCTCGGTGCAGATGTTTATCCAAAGGTACTGCGACCTGAACTGCTTGTTTATGCAGGACTCCCTATGGCGCAAGATACCATTTTTGGATGGGTCCTTTCAGGCCCGTGTGTCCTTTAAGACACATTCAACATGAAAACAAAAACAACAACACTGAAGCTCAGGCATACTTCTTATTAATACTTGACAACACGCATATATTTTTTTTATCCTTTATATCTATATATATGTATATAAAACTGAAATACTGTTAATTATTGAATTACTGAATTACATTGTACTTATAAGAATTAAGATTAAGTGCTGTCTAATTGCAATGTACACATTGCAAGGTGGGCGGCAATGTTTAAATGTAAGCAGAATGGTATTCACTATTGGACCACATATTGTAACATCACTATCATAATTGCACAACATTGCAATGTTGCATGAGCACTTGGATGTGTGCCACCTGCTAAAAGCAGGAGAAGAGGGAGAGGTAAAAGTAAGTTCCGGCGAACTCGTCCTCTTGGCTTTTGTCATCGCAACGAAGCAGGTGTATTCGTTCTTAGGCAAAAATAAAAGGCATTTTAACAAAGAAAACCAAATCTTATAATCAATTTTCCCAAACCAAATTTATGCTTGTCTTACACTTCCTGAATATAACTCTGTTAAAATTTTTTGGGGCGTGGCTTTGGTTTAGGATTGATGGGCGTTTAAACGTCAAAAGGTTTATGTGCGATATCTTCCAAACTATTAGGTGCACCGGTGTAAGCGGGGTACCGTTTGAAAGGTAATTTTAATATCTATTTTCTAAGTCTTAATCCTTTTTTTGATTTTTTGAATAGTAATGGAAATAATTTAGTTTTAAGGAAAAATGGTGGCAGTTGTTTTAAAAAATAAGTTTTTTCTCAACTTAAATCGTAATTAAGGTATATATTTCGTTTTATTCGTTTTTATTAACTTTAAATGTATAGTTTGTAATTCAGCGATCATGCGAAGCTCTTTAGAGCTTAAAATCATTAAAATCATTGCGCTCATAATTTTCTCTTTTCAACGGTATATAACATGAAATCTCCTAGTATTTCGACCACTTTTATTGAAATATTAAAAATAAATTTTCCTTGCATATCCGAACACACATATTCGACTTTTTTTAATGCGCGTAGTGTTCGGTATTTACTACTTAAAATTGAAACGGTTTTATGAATTGCTATAAAAATACTATTTTACTGCGTAACTGCCGTTGGATATACTGAGGGTTATTATTAAAAAGCGCGGTGCCGGAGGACGCATACACGCCCTAAAATTGGCCAAAAAACACTATTCTGTTGCGTAGCCGGTATTTGACATACTGAGGGTTATAATCAAAAAGCGCGGCCGTAGGCCGAAAGTCGGAGAACGCATACATGCCCTAGAATTGGCCACAAAATACTATTCTGTTGCGTAGCCGGTGTTTGACATACTAAGTGTTATAATCAAAAAGCGCAGCCGAAGGCCGGAGGTCGCATACACGCCCTAGAATTGGCCACAAAACACTATTCTGTTGCGTAGCCGGTGTTTGACATACTGAGAGTTATAATCAAAAAGCGCGGCCGTAGGCCGAAGGTCGGAGAACGCATACATGCCCTAGAATTGGCCACAAAACACTATTCTGTTGCGTAGACGGTGTTTGACATACTAAGTGTTATAATCAAAAAGCGCAGCCGAAGGCCGGAGGACGCATACACGTCCTAAAATTGGCCAAAAAACACTATTCTGTTGCGTAGCCGGTGTTTGACATACTAAGGGTTATAATCGAAAAGCGCGGCCGTAGGCCGAAGGCCGCATACACGCCCTAGAATTGGCCATAAAACAATGTTCTGTTGCGTAGCCGGTGTTTGACATACTAAGGGTTATAATCAAAAAGCGCGGCCGTAGGCCGAATGCCGGAGGGCGCATACACGCCCTAGAATTTTCCACAAACCACTATTCTGTTGCATAGCCGGTGTTTGACATACTAAGGGTTATAATCAAAAAGCGCGGCCGAAGGCCGGAGTATGCATGCACTCTGTCCCCTCTCGTGAGGGGAGGGTTCACGAAACGGACGGAGACGACAAAGACGAGGACTATTAAATTGTACCAAACGAATAAATTCCTACTTAACAAAAAATAATTAATAAAAAAAAAACATCATGAAATACGCATAAAACTGTTTTTACAAAAACTGTTTTTAAAGTTTTTACATAATCATTCCTTCTGCAATTTACCAACTCTAAAGGTAAGTATGACATATTATATATCGCTGAAAAGAGGAAATTATGGGCTTTATAAATAGTGTTTTTAATATATACCTTAATTGTCATATAAGAGGGAGGTGGAAGGTTTTATAATGGCACCTCCACCATTTTTTTCTTAAAACTCAAATATCTTCCAAACCGTAACCTTGGGTGTAAAATGGTGTACTAGGGAAATAGGAGGCGTGGCAATACCTTTCTTTTGACACCATGATCATTAATGTACATTACCTAATTTCGGAATAATACACCTTTAAAGAGGTGACCTTTCGCGTTCGTTATAATAGTCCCAAATAACTTTAAAAAAGTAACAAAAAAATCGGGGCAAAACCGCTAAACCAAACTTTTCCCCAATTTTCTTAATAGTTTCTAAGCATCCGCATCGGAACCGGCCACCACTTATACACCGAGACTATTGCACGCAGTTTAGTGTAGCACTAGTGAATTTTATAACATGATATGCACCGAAAATTAATATTTTTACAAGAGTCGATTTGAGTAACACTGTCGTTTCACGCGTCGATCACTCACACCCATTAAAACATTGCCACGCCTAGTTCGTAAGTAAACGTGTGTAGGGTATATGAACTTCGGCCAGGCCGAAGTGAACACTCTTTCTGGTTTACTCTTCAACCCAGCTTCTAAGGGCCATCCCATATGTGGGATACACGAGAGTATGTCTTGTAATTCGATCAAGTCGTCCGTGTTATGCGCTAACGAAATTTTAGCCTTTGTCGAAGTAAATTTAGGAAGGGCAGCGTGTGAGTGGCATGCCAAGAGAATGTCAAGAGGACCGCTGCGGCCGATAGCTCTCAAGATGAATGGTTTTTTCGCGAAGTAAATTATGCGAGTGCTATCTGTGAGTAAGATGAGATGTGCTACATGCAGGTGACCTCGTAAGCGACAATTACTTGCAACTACATATTGGATTAAATATTGTAAATAAATGTTGTACTTTCTACCTTTGAAGATTAAAAATTATATAAAAGTAGTTAGGTATTTATATTTTTGCATTATAAAGCTTTCGTGAAACAAATATTTGGAAACTTTACTTTAGAAATACTGGAACAGGTAGAGCGTAAATGTGTGGAAGGGATCTTTTTGGGCTTTTTTTACCATTATATTTTACCGCTATTCTCGGAAGTAGGTCCTTCTCTATAAATCCTCTATTCAGAGGAACACTCTATTTCAGAGAATTTGTACCCGTTTTGAATTTATGGGCGTTCGAAGGTCAAGGAAGATCACCTTATGAAAGGTCAATAACTCCAAAAGTAACCTACCATCGCCAGTGGTACCATTGGAAAGGTATTTTTATTGTCTTCATTTGTGTTTTCATTTGCTTACGATGTTTTCACCACACCCCAACAGTTTAGAAGGTATATGAATTTAAATGTAAATATGGACTTGTGTTTGTGAAGCAGAGATGTTTTCTCTGAAATGGACACGTTAACGTACTCCATTAAATAATTCGAAGAAAACTAACAAACTAATTACTGCAGAGGCTATTCTTTCTAATGTGTAGTTTTATATATGTAGTTTTTATTTTTGTGAAAATACACAATATTCATACTTCGTGCAAACTTTCGAACTCTTTTTTTTAAAAACTTTGCTTGTACGTGCAAATGTTAACACAAAAAACCCCTTTCGTTTTATGAAAAAATTAGACAAAGTATATTAGTCGCCTGATAAACGAAGTCGGTAGTGCAAGCGTGTATATGCGCGCTTTCCACTGGCGCACAGTGGCCGGTTTTTCAACTTAGCGGTCAAAAATCCATATCCATATCCATTTGACTCTCGTGGAATATTTTATTCCGGTTTTTTTGTTGTATTCTTCTAATCTTAAGCTTTAATGTGAGACTACAATCATAAAAATCGATCGTTGAAAACCAGAGATATGCGAGTTTCAATCAGTGTACCTACTACAATTTTCTTAAAAGCCTCAAAAAAGACATTATAAAAATAATACGTTTCATTTTATTTCATGATTAAAGACTTTTTATTATCAATAACGATCATATTAATGAAATACATTAATAAAAATAAGGTAATAAATAAGGAACTAATGCAAATTAAACAATTTTTTCAAAACATTCATTGATAGAATTCCGCTCATCTGGTAGTAAATTTTGTTGTGTGTTCACGAAAGAATCTGTAATCCTTGTTTCTTTTTTCTTTTGCTTCTTCAGAAAGATCACCAAGTGGAAGTAGATTATTTTCAATAATTTGCTCGCCATGATAAAGAATTTTATGAATTGTTGATGGCACTTTCCTCCAGGGATATTTTTCGTTGTAAATTTCTGCGGTTTTCTTTGCATATTCGCCAAATTTTTGGGCATCAATCATCCTGCTGCATGCTATAACTTCTATTATTATTTTGAATCGCTTAACCAATTCAACGTCCACTCCTGTAATGACAGGTGCCATATCAGGATGTGAGAAAAATCGTCTAGCGGTGTTCCATCATTCGTATTTCCCTCTCCTTGTTTTGACTGGTTAATTATTAGCCCTATTTCACGATATTGTTCCTGTATTTGGCTTTTTTTTCAGCTTCCGTTTCTCCATATTCACTGCATTTTGTCCAACTGTTCCTGTTGCTCCGAATTCTAAATCATAGCCCAATTTGAATATACATATGTTCCATGAAACGAATTCTAGTGTGAAGAGGCGACAATCCGAATTCGTATGCCTCTTCAGAATAATTGGCATCTGCTGGTGCTTGGCTTAGTGTACTCGCGGTTTGAGGGCATATAATACAGCTAGAGGATGCCTTAGTATCAGGTAAGGCTTGTCCGACTTTTCCATCAATCATGGTGAGCAGAAGTTTGAAATCTATTTGAATAATATGGCCATGATACTCAAATAGCCGCGGCTGAAGTTCACCAATTTGCGTCCTAATTTTATTAACTTGTTCGGTTATCACATCTTTTATCACATCACTTACAAAGGTCAAGACTTTTCACATAATTCTCTTCCAATGAAAGCAATAATCTGTTCACATTTAAGGTACATATGCTGTTTAGAGCTAATTACCTAATAATTAAAAAAAACTAATTACTGCAAACTCTCCCAGTACCTTTCCATACTTTGAAATATATATATAATTTGAAAGAAAAGTATAACACTAACAAAGAAAAAATAACGGAAAACATGTTAAAAACGTTTGCAGTGTGTGACTTTGACTCATATAATGGGCTCTAGCGACCGGTGGGGCAAACCGATGCAAACCAAACGGGTATAGGCTTTTAGAGAAAACTTTCAGCTTTACAATGGTGTAAAATGGAGCCTTTTGGAGCACAAAAGTCCTGCTCCAAAATATCACGAAATTTAACCAAATTTGGAGCATTTCTGGAATTCTTGTTACGTAATAACTATACCACAGTTTTACTCATTTGTAACAACATTTGACAACGAATATATCCAAGAATTTAATAAAAAAAAACCGGAACTTAATATCTGAAATATTGACAGAGATATGGATATCTAAATCTGGGAAAAGTTGAAAAAATGTGTTTATTTTAGTTGAAAATAAAAAGTGCTGTTTTTTATTGCATAGTTACTAATGAAATAATCAAGATAAAGCTGTAACTTTTTGGCTCCCTAGGTTCTCAGGTTTCTATTTTCATATGACCTAACCCATTTTGAAATCGGTGACATTGAAAAAAATGACTTTTGGCCGCTAAGTTGAAAAACCGGCCACTGTGTGGCGTAGATATTTTCTTAGTTTTGAATGTGCATTTTGTAGCAACTACATGTGACAAATATACTTGCTAAACGGAAAAAAAGTGCTGTTAAAAGCAAAGAAAAAAGAGGTTTAAAATAATTGTGTAACGTGCACAACCTTAATATTATAAGGTTAATAAATAAGTAATAAAATAAAATATAAGTAATACTGAATTAATAAACTGTAGAAATAAGTAAGTATACAGTAAAGCAGAATGGAGGACATATCGTGCAGCGCGGTCGCAGCGTTGTTGGGAAGTATTGTTCACTTCACTCTTAGAAACCTAGTCCGAAAAACCTCATATCGCAGGTTCAAATCCCTGCAGCTACAAAACATTTTTTTTCTCCTATTCTTTTTTTATTCTCTCATTTTTGTATTACTTATTTAACACAATTTCTTTCCAAAAACCCATGTTCTATTTACATACATATGTATATGTATTTAATATGCACATTTGTATTGTTTTTTACACTCAAAAACAACCACTTGCACACCACCAGTAGGAAAATCCCCTAAACAGGAGATCGACCTAACCATCGTTTTCCTTAATTTAAAAGGAAAGGTCTTTATTAAGGCCTTTCGCCGGGTAGCACTTGTGTTTCCAAGACCTTACTTTAGGCCTTCCGAATAGAAGCACTTCTGCTTTTCCCGTATATAACTCCGGACATTCGCCGGGAAGCACTTGTGTTTCCAAAACCTTACTTTAGGCCTTCCGAATAGAAGCACTTCTGATTTTCCCTTATACAATTAAGGCCTTCCGCCGGGAAGCACTTGTGTTTCCAATAACTTACTTTAGGCCTTCCGTAGGGAAGCACTTCTGCTTTTCTTTGATATAATTAAGGCCTTCCACCGGGAAGCACCCGAAGCTTCCAAAACCTTTCATTAGACCTTCCCCCGAGAAACACACTGCCTGGGATCTCATGCATAATGAAACTGTACCCCGCTACCCGGTGTCTGGCACTATGCCCTTAGAATTCAGTAGGCCAAAGGCATTTATTGTACATATAATAAGTTATAAAAATTGTTAAGTAGAGATTAAGCAGGAATATTCAATCACGCTACCGAGTTGAACTCTGGAGAGAGTGAGTGCTAGATTGTGAAAACAATCATTTGAAATTCGTGTGCCATTTGAGTATCACTGGAGGGTTACTCCTTCAAGCGGACCCTGTATAGACTGAGCTACATAAATGGCTGAGAAAGAAAACTCATTACAAATGGCGCCCGAACTCTGCAATAAGGAGTCCAGCATTTACAATAGTAAGTGCAAAAATACAACAAATACAGAATATCAACATGGATGCCACAACATCCAACGCAAGCGGGATATTCACTCTAAAAAAGGAGGAGCTAGAACGCCTTAAAGATTCAGGATTATCGGCAGAGGGAACAGTAAAAGAACTCAGACAGCGGCTGAGTGACTATATTAAGACTCGACGCATGGAAAAGGGATAACAACTGCGCTAAGCCCCTGTTTGAAACACCATGCACTGGCGACTACGCCACCGATGAAGTCACAACCCGAAGGCAATCTAAATAACAACAATATGGACATCATGAGCACCGTGAGAAAATGGGGTCTCACTTTCAATGGGAATCGCCTATTCAACGAATTTCTCGAAAGTATAGAAGAATTAGCCGATTGCTACAGCATCGAGTACGACCATCTGCTCCTAGCACTAAACGAAATTCTAAAAGACAGAGCACGAAAATGGTGGCGATGTAAAAGGAACGAAATACACAGCTGGCGGGAGTACCGAACAGCCGCCAAAAAATTCTTCCAACCACCATGGAATTTATACCGGCTTGAAAAAGAAATAATACGAAGGAGGCAAAACACCCGCGAAAGAGCGAAAGACTTTATTATGAGTCTGATGTCACTGATACGGCAACACCCTCACATACGGACGGAACAGCAAGTAGAGCGAGCATATGAAGGACTCAGCCCAGAATATCGGCTATATATAAAACGCAGTTACTTCAATAACATTGACGACCTCATGACATTGGTAGAAGAGTATGAACACATCCGTGGAGAGGAAACCAGAGAAAACCACCACTCTAATAACTGCGCAATGGCTACACCCTAGGCACTAGAGTAGCATTTTTGGTCTTGTCCGCAGTATGCTTTTGTTCATACTGCGGAACCACAGGAGACTGTCCCGCACACGAGGTGCCACCAATCATCGGCCGTTTCTACCTATCAGTTCAGGGCAATAACCACACCGTCAGCGCATTCACCGACACCGGAGCCTCATTCACATTCATAGGAACTGACTTAAAAAAAAAATTAAACGTCAACAACATATGCGGATTACATTGGCAAATGGAAAGATAATCTCGGCACAGAATCACGGAGAAGTTACCATCAAAATAGGCGAGAAAGAATACCGACACCAAATAGACTTCATTCCAGGGATCACCGAAAAACTAATTCTTGGAATGAATTTTTTAAATAAAGCAGGAATTCATCTCACAATTGATAACCGTAAAGTAATATCCAGTGTCACCAACAACCATAATAGTTTACATACAATAAACCAGACACCAGATCAAGCCCAGTTACAACACATTATTATTAACGACGTAAAAGCTCGGATGGAGAACATTAAAACCCCATGCAGCGTCGCCCAACATATCATACGAGTAAACAATGACATACGTATATTTTAAACAGAAGTACTACCCACGCAATCCAGCAATGCAACAAGTAATCAATAAATAAATCGGCAAGCTATTACAAGAGGATAAAATAGAAGTATCGAAAAGTAAAAAAAAAAAACGGCGCCTGGTGGCTATGTATCTATTACCGGCAACTTAATAAAATTTCTACACCAGATGCGTACCCCTTACCGCAAAAACAAGCTATACTCGATAAATTAAGAGAAGCCAATTATATCAATACCATCGATTTGAAAAATCGGCAAGTAAAACTAGAAGAGAGCTCCCAAAAATTCGCAGCTTTCACTGTACCTGAGCGTGGATTATACCAGTGGAAAGTGCTGCCATTCGGATTTCAGTCGGCAACAGCAACGTTGCAACGAATATTCGATCAGTTCATCGGACCAGAACTAGAACTGTACGCGTTCGCTTACTAAGATGACATTGTTGTACCCGAGAAAATATGGCAAGAACACTTACAAAATCTTACAATCGTTTTCCACAGACTAGAGGCAGCCAACCTAAGAACTTCGACAAATCACATTTTTGTAAAAACCGCCTAATATACTTAGGGCACAGTCACCCCAAAAGGCATACACAACGAACCCGATAAAATCGCCGCAATCGTGCAACTGCCAACACCACGTAACATCAAAGAGCTACGGCGAGTATTAGGAATAGCTTCATGGTCCTGACGCTTGTAAAATCAATCTCAACAACGGTCGCACCAATGAGCACCCTGCTTAAAAAAACCACTCGATGGAAGTGGGGACCAAAGCAAGAACAAGTATTTCAAACACTAAAAGAAGCTCTCACTACACCACTACTGTGGGGCCTGATTACTCACTACCGTACTCAAACGCGACCGATTAAACAGCCATCGCCTACGCTAGTCGCACATTAAACGAACTAGAGCGAAAGTCCTCGACCATCGAAAAAGAATGCCTAATCATCTTATGGAACATACGTATGCTGCAAATTCAACTTGGAGCTGTGTGTGTCTATCTGGCCAAGAGGTTGGAGCTGCAAATTCCACTTAGAGCTGTGCATGTCTATCAGGCCAAAATTTTGGCCTAAATGTTGATCCATATGCTGTATTACTCTAATGGTGATCAGGTGCGAAACATGTAAGCGGTAACTGAACTGAAACCGCTAGAAACCCAGTGTCCGTCAGCTCAGTGAGTGTACCTAACTGTCAACAGCAGAATATGGTCGTTAAGAAGCCACTTCGTAGGGAAGCCTATAGATTTTTTTTAGTTATAAAATAGTTATAAATATAGTTTAGTTTAATTATAAATATAGTTGGTGCGCCAACTATGGCAACCTTGCTTTAACTATTTCCCTAATTGTTTAAAGGTTGAAACCCTTACTGTGTGTTAGAATTTTTCATAGTATCTTCACCAGGAAAAAATTCTTGCGGCACTGTGGTTTTAATTCAACACATAATAATAATTGTGTGTTCTTCAAAATTTCACATTATGTGTTACTTAAAAACTTACACCATCGATATGAATATCTGTTTGATATCAATAATGATAGAAAACAAGATCATAGAAACAAAGCGCAGATCTATTATCTTTTTTGGTTGACAGCCACGTCAAATGACGTTTATACATAGGTATCTGGTGAATACACACCGTTTGTAACTATAATTTTCAATGGAAATATTTGTGAATGAAGATCAGTAATGAAGTGCGGTAGTCTGAATGCGGCGGTTCTAGCCCAAAGTAGCGACTGCGCTGTGTGCTCTGTCTGGTGCTATATGAAATACATTGCTATATGAATACATACAATTGCTGTGATTGATGGAAGCACTGCCTGGGTGCTCTGGTTGGAAGCGAGTGTGAAGCTAGGAGAGCAGATAAGATCGCTGACAGACATGCTAGAAGAAAACGGTGGCAAAAGAAGAAAAATCCACCAACTAATGCGAGACACCATTGAAAATATAAAATTTTTATATGATCAATGTATAATGGAAGAGAACGGCGAGGGGATAAAAGAAGCACCAAAGGAAGGCAAGTCTTCACAGACATCACCATGGCTTAAAGAGCAAAGGCATAAACGGCGACAATCCCCAGAAGTAATAACGCCAACACCAAAAAGGAAGCCTAAGATAACAAAGATCGATAAAAACTTACAAAAGGTCACATTGTGCCTACTGCAAATGTTAGTAAAAACAATACGACTGGAACGAAAGAGGATACGCAAGGTCAAGATGCTGTATGGACTACAGTTGTTAAAAGCAAGGCTGCCCATTTGCGCACCGGGAAACCAATGAGGGTGAAACCGGATGCAATTGTCATTGCAACAAAAGGCCAACTTACATATGCGGATATCCTACGGCGCATTAAAGCCGACACCAATCTTAGTGAACTCAGTGGAGCCGTAAACAAAATTCGAAGGACGCAGAATGGAAACTTACTACTTCAACTCAAGGAAGCTGGTGACAAGACCGACCAGTTTAAAAAGATTGTTGGTGACAATTTGGGAGAACATGCAGCAGTACGCAGCCTAAGACAGAGAACGTTCCTTGACATAAAGGACGTTGATAAAGTCACTACTACCAAAGAAGAGGTATACGAAGCTATAAAATCACAACACGAAGTACAGAATTTCACAATTGACAATGTTCTGAGCCTGCGAAAATCATATGGTGGCACACAAACAGCGGCGATTAGCGTACCTACAGAAAGTGCGAACAGTATGCTTAAATCTGCGAAGATTAAAATCGGATGGGTCGTTTGCCGAATACACAAAAAAGGAGCCTACAAAGTGCTTTAGATGCCTCGAATTTGGACATATTGCGAAATTCTGCAAGAGTGAAAGCGATAGATCCAAACTATGCAGAAGGTGCGGAAAAGAATCCCATATTATAAAGGAGTAATGCTCGTCTAAACTGCATGTTTTGCCGGGAAGATGGCACAAAAGATGCGCAACATATTGCCGGTAGCAGCAGGTGCCCACTGTTTAAAATGGCGTTAACGACGATAACAAAATTAAGGTTATCCAACTAAATTTGAACCATTGCGAGGCGGCAAAAGACCTTCTGTTCCAAACAACAATTGAAATGGAAGCGGACCTAGCTCTCAACCATACAAGGCTCGCCAAGATGGAACCTGGGCAGAGGACAAGAGCGCCATAGCAGCGATTTGGACTTGTGGTTCCTTCGCATTACATGAAGCGAGCGACCGGACCAACGGTTTCGTTAGAGCACATGTAAGTGGATGTTATTTCTACAGCTGTTATGCACCACCCAGGTGGACACAGTCTCAATTCCAAAACATGCTGGATGAACTCGTAGCAGATGCCAGAAATAGGTCACCGGTTGTCATCGCTAGTGACTTCAATGCGTGGGCAGTTGAGTGGGGTAACAAGCATACGAATGCTTCGAGCCCCCCCTGGAGTCCTTCGCTCTGTTGGATGTAGAACTTCTAAATGACGGACTCAAGAGCACATTCAGAAAAGCCGGAGCATCTTCGTTTATAGACCTTACATTCATCAGTACGGGTTTAGCTCGGTCTACCAAGTGGTATGTAAGTGAGCAATACACGGGTAGTGATCACCAGGGTATCCGGGTCAGTTGACGAAGTTGCACGAAAGCTCAAAACGTTGATCACTGCAGCGTGTAATGCATCCATGCCTAGGAGGCTACTAAAAAAAGGAAGATCCCCTTGTTACTGGTGGAATAATAGAATTCGGTTGTTGAGAGCAGACTGCCTGAAATCGCGGAGGAAACTACAACGGTCGAGAGGTTGACCAAGTTCTCATGATCGTCTTACTGAATTTAGAGATCAGCGTAAGGCACTAAGAAAGGCGATTAAATCAAGCAAGCAGGAATGTTTCAAAACACTTTGTGAGGAAGCAGACATCAATCCCTGGGGCACGGCGTGCAAAATCGTTATGAAGAAGATGAGTTACTCAAAAAAGCAGACTACCACCTGTCCTATCAAATTGCGTAAGATAATATCCACATTGTTTCCACAAAGAGACGAGCCAATCGAGGGCGCGAATATTAGATATGTAACAGGGCTTGTCCCGCCAATAACAGTCGACGAAATTTGGGCTGCATGTAAGCAAATTGGCGACAGCAAAGCACCCGGTCCGGATGGCTTTCCAAATATTGCAATCAAAACCGCAATTTTCCGAAGACCGGACTTATTTCTTCACGTATTCCAAAAATGTTTGGACGACGGAGAGTTCCCGAATTCATGGAAAATGCAAAGGTTAGTACTGATTCCGAAACTAGGAAAACCGCCAGAAGAGCCATCATCATACCGGCCAATATGCTTGCTTGATACTGCTGGAAAAATCTTGGAGCGTATAATTTATAACAGAGGCCTATCGCTGAGGAAAATCTTTCGGAATATCAATACGGCTTCAGGAAGTCCCGATCAACGATCGATGCTGTACAAGCAGTGGTGGATATTGCAACCAAAGCTATCGCAGGCGAACGCTGGAAAGGTGGGGCGAAGGACTATTGCGCAATCGTCACGCTTGATGTCAAAAATGCCTTTCATTCAGCCAGTTGGAAGCATATCCGACACGCTCTTAGGAAAATGGAGGCCACCGGGTATATCCTTAACATAATGGCGAGCTACTTAAAAAACAGGAAGCTTATTTATGAAAGCGATCGTGGACTTGAATACCACAACGTTACTGCAGGCGTCCCATAAGTATCTGTGCTAGGCCCCATTCTTTGGAACATTATGTACGACGAAGTGCTGAAGCTCCCTCTTCCGCAAGGGTCTACAATAATCGGTTTCGCTGATGATATAGTTATTGTAACTGTAGCTAAGCACATACATCAAATCGAAAATGCAAGTAACCTTGCTATTGCAAAAGTTAAGGAGTGGCTACAGGAAGCCTACCTAGAATTAGCTGAACATAAAACAGAGGCAATTCTCATCAGCAGCAGGAAAATGGTTGAGCATATCTACGGTAGAGTCGGTGAGAGCATTATAAGATCAAGTTCTTCTCTCAAATATCTCGGAGTAATGCTGGATGGCAGGTTGATTTTTAAAACCCACATAAGTTATGTTGCTACGAAGGCAGCAAAAATACAGGCCGGTTTGGCAAAAATGCTACCGAATATAGGAGGACCGAAGCCAGCCAGGCGGAAGTTACTGGCAAATGTAGTCACCTCGGTGATCCTCTATGCCTCTCCAGTTTGGTCACGTGCTCTAGCAATAAAAGCAGTCAGGAGGCAGCTTACATCAACATACAGGCTCAGCACTCTGAGAATCATTAGCGGCTTTCGGACGATTTCAGATGAAGCCGCTTGCGTCATAGCATCTGCTTTGCCCATAGACATGTTAGCGGATGAAATTTCCCGAATCTATGGACGCAGACTAAGTGGAAGACGAACAGAAATTGCTAAGGAAGAAAGGGCTATCTCTATTGCCAAATGGTAATCACGTTGGTCCACGGCCAAAAAAGGGAGGTGGACTTACCAACTCATTCCAGGATTATGGATCCACGACTTGTAGAATCGTTTATGCTACAGTGTGAAGGCAACTGGACTAAACTTGACCCGTTCATTTCGGTTGTCCTTACGGAGCTCCGAACTATAGAGAGAAGGCGGTTTGCTGAGACCAGAGAAGTCACCAGAAGCAATTAATAGTGTGATATAAACGTACAGAGATAGCATGATTGCTTTCCAGCCCCCGCGAAGTAATATTGTGAAAGACATTACCGCCTTGACTCCGGGCCATTCCTTGGTGGGTGGTCCACTTATCGCAGGGCCTGAGCCGACTATGCCGTACAGAGTTTGGAATGGGCTCAAGCGATGAGAGCAGGTACAGCAAATACACCAAGATTTTTGGAGAAGGTGGAGCGCGGAATACCAACAACGACTCCAGGTTCGGTAAAAATTACTCCAATCTCGAGACAACGTGGAAGTTGGGGATCTGGTCCTGATTCGTGGTGAGTGGCTCCCGCCCTTAGAGTAGGCGATGGGAAGGATCGTTAGCGAGATCGTCAGGGTAGCGACGGTGCGGACTCAGACGGCGCTTCTGAAGAGAGCAATAGCCAAGCTAGCGATTTTACCGAATTGTGATGAAGGGGGTGCCCAAGGTGGGCGGCTGCAGTGATACTTATTATATTTCGTCGCACAGTATGGACGAGGTGGGCGGAATGTTACGAAGTGAACGAGCCTAGTATGCATCCTTGTCGTTAACCCTCAAATGCCACAATTTTTATTTGACCTCAAAAAATTAATTTAAGTTAATTTAGGGTGGAGAAAAACGAATATGAAATCAGTTTTAAGTTTTGATTATTTGTTTAGCTGCTACAAGTAAAAGTGGTTACCCCGCCTAAAGGCGGACCTGTATGAACAAAATAATATAAAAAATGAGATTTCGATTTTTGGGAATAAAACAAATTTTTTAATGAGGCATTGTTTATTATGATAGTTTATTTAGCGAAATATGTTTGAAGTTACTTTTGTTTGATAGTATTATTTATTATGAAATATGTAAAAACATTTTTTAGTGGATGAGTTACATAAGTTGAGCTTACATTTTACACAGAAAGCTTGTGTCTCTGATTTGCAACCAGCCATTTTGCACATTTTCTTGCCCGACCTATCGAGAAACTCGCACCAATGAGTTTAAGTTTAAACGGATTACGAGGCATTGCTAATGAAATACGTGAACAATAATGTTCATAAATAGATAAATGCACAAATTCATACGTGGGATAAAAAGATGCAAAGATTATGTGTCTCAATAAATGTTTGCTTAAAGCCCCAAGTCCGCCTTTAGGCGGACTTTTTTAAAGTTTACGTAAAAACTTTGAATATACTTTTTCCATAACAATTGATATACCACTTGAAAGAAGAAACATTATCCTACTTACCAGTATTTTCAATTTGATCTCAATTCAATAATAAATTTTGTTAAAGTACTAAAACTAGAGATTTTGCAAAAACTCTGTAATATCTTCAAACACGTGCAAATTTCTGTTGGGAGTGTAACGGTAATTGCACGGAGAGTAGTATTGCCATACCGAAAATAATTAAAGGTGCAATGAATCATGGTTTACCCGCTAATAATAAAACTTTATTAAAAAAGTTGTACAAAATATATGTTACAGCAATTCATGTCAACCCCGTCTAAAGGCGGAGCTAGGCATTAGAGGGTTAATGTTACGCCGTAGACAGTTTTATCGTCGGCTTTGGGTTTTTTCACATAATAAAAGAAGAGATACACATTTCTTTGCAACGCATGGTTTTAGTTTTATTTTTAGTTTCGGCAAAACTTAAACACAATTAGAGATTTGAATTGTATATAAAAATTCAGATCTATCAAGTCGCGGGAAAGTGCGTTTATACATTTGCGTGGATCTCTGAAAAATTCATTATAGACCATCATAAGCAAATGTTAGTTCAAAATTCATCGAAGGACCAAAGGTAGCATTCGGTAACATTGATGGCGGATATAAACCCAACATTGCTTGTCCTTCGAAAGCTAAAATATAAATATAATGAAATATGCCCAAGAAAAAAGTCAAAACCACGTTTCAATAGTCAAACAATTGGTTATTTAAACGTAGAAATATAAGATCATTTTACGTGAAATTAATATTAATAGTAAACAGTATATAGTAAAGTAGCTGTTTCGTTTTAAATTAACAGGCAATATAACTTTATATTTGCAATTATTATATTAATAAATGCACATGTAAAAATATGCCTGAAGATTTAGTTCAGGCATAAAACACACATACACTATACTAGGTGGGGTGAAAATTAACCTCCTTGCCTTGAAGTCCGTTCATATTTAGGCAGACATGCCAAATTTCAGTACCATACTGTATTTAGTTTTGTTTTAACAGCTGATTGTTGTTGACGTATTTGGCAAACGATTTTCGTTCTCTCATAAAACATTATTTTTTGAGAGGCAAATCGGCGAAGGAAATAAAAGAAAAATTGGATAAATATTATGGGGCTAATGCTCCTTCAGATTACACCGTCAAATATTGGTTTCGAGAGTTTCGTGGTGGCCGCAACTCCACTACCGATCAAGTCCGCATCGGCAGGCCCTCCGATGCGGTTACAGAGGACAATGTCAAAAAAATACATGAAATGGTGTTGGCGGACCAGAAAGTGAAGGTGCGCGAGCTAGCAGATACCACAAAACGGCTGCAAATCGGCCTCACATAAAGCGACAAAAAACTTTGTTTTTGCAAGACAATGCGCAGGTGCACAAGAGCAACCACGGCTAAAATCAATGACTTACGGCTCTGTTGTATGTCGCGTTCGCAATTTCTAGTTCCGGATGATATTAACTTTCAAGGCCAGTATTATTATTGTTTGCATAATACTATTCCGAGAGTGAGTCCAGGCCAAGTTCAAATTATTAATGCAACCACAGCACTTTGCTTGGTAGCCACAAGCTTTAGTCAAGCTTTGGAAAGCCAAGTCAGCAACCAGAGCGCTTTGCATTGGAATGGATCGTGGAAGCTAGCGTTCGGTAGCAAGCTTCCAAACCATAAAACGCTTGGCTTGAGAAAATAAAAAAGATCCAAAACCCAACGCGGAAGAATTAAATTGGGAACGATTTAATTCTGCCGATATTGAAATTTCGTAATACAAAAATTGCGAAAGAATGGAAATTGCGACACGCGCCAACACCGACCCACTTTGGTTCGGTCGTCGGGTGCGTCGACCAAGCCAAAGTGGAAACAAGAAAAAGATTCCAACGGGAGTCTTAAAATTATATCCAAACGACGTGGTCGTAGTGAAGGTGCAGAAAGCATAGCGTGCAAAAGGTCGCGGTTTTTGTAACTAAGACAAAAGGGTCAAGGAAAAATACAGTAGTGTTAATAGTATAAGTAGTGTCGTCAGTGTAGAAATAAAGAAACCTAAAAATAAAAAGGAAGATTGAATCAAAACCAAAAATAAGGAGGTTCACTCGTTGTCCAGAGGACGACGGAATCCGTAAGAAGACCACCCATAAAATAGTTATAACATTTTGGCGCAGCTGGATTTTCGAGACGACAATCGCTCGAATAAGGAGAAACGTAAGTAAAGATAAAATACAATAATATATAATAAGGAATTGAAGCAGTTAGAAAGTTATATGTGACAGTGAAAAACAGTCACTTTGTAAGAAAGTGAAACAATAAGTAGAAATGAAGTTGCGAGGATATTATGAAAAGTGAAATAATAATTTTAGGAATAAATTAAAAAGTGAAATTTATACGGGTATACGGGTATAACCCGAGTATACGGTTTAGTTTTAAGTTTTCGTTGTATCGTTTTCGGGTGTGTCTTAGGCGTTTGACTTCAAATTACACACGTTAAACAAATTTTAACGATTAACTTGATTTCAAAGCCGCATATTTTTCGGGTGTGTCTTAGACGTTTGACTTCAAATTACACTGTTAAATAAATTTTAACATTCAATGTATTTGATTTCAAAGTCGCACATTTTAATTTGATTAATTGAGGATTAATTTTGTCAATTTAGTTGATTTCAAAGTTGCACATTTTAAATTGATTAATCGATAATTAATTTTATCAGTTTGTCTGAATTCAAAGTAAAACATTTTTCTAAATAATACGTCACACGGTCGTAAATAGAGAAAGAGAAAAAAAAAATTAAAACAAAAAATTTTTTTGGTTTTTAAAATACCAATGTTAGAAGTTAAACATTTAAAGTAAAGCGCTTAGGAACTTCATATCGGTTGGAGAATCAAAGCCAAGTTAGATTCGTTGTTTTAATAACAAGCAATTACAATTGAGATTGCAAACGTTGCAGTTTTGTTGGCCGCTTAAAAATAGAGGCAGATCGTTCGTTCCTTTTTGTGAGGTCTTGAATTACCTCAGCGAAGTCACGAAAATTTTGACGCTTCGTCTCTGCTTGAAACAAAGCAGTAGCGAGCTCAAGCTGCAACAGCTGAACAGATGTACAGCGAATGTTTGCAGCACGCTCGGTAAACGAAGCGTGCAAGAAATCTAAGCCGTTTAAGGAAGTTGAAACTTAATAAGCAAAAGTTAATTGTTTCGTTAAGGCGAAAAGAATAAAGATAAAGAATTAAACGTTTAATGGAACGATTAAACGATAATCGATGTCGCTAAGTAATCACTTTAATAAAATTTTAAGTACGGAAAATTGGGAAAAATTTACAGATACAAGATATATTGTATGCACATATTAATAGAGTAAAAACCACTAAATTATATGTCGTTCGTTTAATTAATGGCCGAGTCATTGCAGGAACAATCTTACACAGAATTAGATAGAGCCCATAAAGAACTGAAACGCCAGTTGAGGGAGTTTATATCTTGGATTTGGGCAACCTTGAAAGAGACAGTAGGTAACAAAGAAAATTTAGAATTGATAAAGTCTAGAGTAGGGGACCTAAGAGAATTGTCAAGTGTAGAAAATGCAGACGCGATAGTAGAGGAATTGCGTGAATTGCTAAACAAGATAATAGAGAATAAGACGGAAGATTTATAGACATGGGGATCAGAATTTAACGCATTGAAGAATAGGTACGATCATTGCTTACTAGATAAAGTGTTTCAGGAAGATTTACTTACCAACATAGAGCGAGAGAACGAAAAACTAAGGGAATTATTAACAAAAGAAGGGATAGCCAAGGAAACGTTGAATAGAACCTTAGACCAGGGATTTACACAGAAATCAAGAGAAGACTGTAGCTCTTTAGAGGAAGCAAATAGCCGAATACAAGACTTAAAAGAGCAGAATAAATTTTTAAGTCAGGAGATATCGCTAGACCACGATCGGACGCTTTATCATAAGGAAGCTGCTCCGTCCGCAGTTAATCCGAAATTTACAACGGAAGGTCATTTCAACAGATTAAGACGACAAATAACATACACAAAATGGGTATAGGTGAGATAGCCAAAATTACAAATAGGCTGGTACGCTCTTTTCGGGAACACAGTCACCACACTTACGCGGTGAAGTGTACAAATTCATACAAGGGTGCGAATTAGCCACAAGCGAGGTGGGTACATACAACAGTCAGGACTACATAGACTGCATTAAGCAGAGATTACATGGGGATGCCTATGATTTGGTGAGGTCACAACGCTTCAATAGCCTAGAGGAATTTTACCTCACAATAGTAGCTCATGGTGGACGATTCCCTTCCAGTCCCACCATACAAATAGCATTACATTTTTCAGCGTCAATCCTGGCCTTGCGAATGTTTGTGACCTCTCTCCATCCAATTCCCACAATTTTTTACGCTTCCGATTATCATACATGATCCACTTCTCATCACTGTTATGACACGTTTCAAGAAAGGCTCGATTTCATTGCGCTTCAGCAACGCATCGCAGATGTTAATTCTGTCTATAATGTTTTTCTCGATCAACTTATGAGGAACCCATATATCGATAATAATAATTAAATAATATTAATAATAATATAATAATAATTAAATAATAAAACACCAATAATTTCATCAGCTTTCCTAGCGATTGGACAACCAGAGCGTAATTCATCTTTCACAATAAAAATTAGCAGAACGGAAGCGAGCGAACCATTTCTGCGCAGCAGGTTTATTAAAGCACCTTCACTGTACACAGCACAAATTTTTTTATAAAAAATAAATTTTACTAACCTCTACCATGTATCCAAGACTATAGATTAATCCAAGTTCTCTTAAAGTAACAGCGACATCTGAAGGTGTGCCATCCGTTCTTCGATTTACAAACGCTACTGCGTAGGAGTAATAAGAATTTTTTATAGGTTGAACAGGACGTGACCATATTTCAATCCCGTTATGCTTATATATCCTTCTCCCTTGAATTCCAAGTGTGTCTTGATTAACTGCTATAATTTTTTTGTTTTGTAATATTTCTTTAAACTCTTGTTTTATCGTGCGCAAGTCTACAGATATCATAAGTGGTGCAGCAAGTATTGACCATATCGCAAAATGTGTCTTTGACTGTTCATAACTAAGCCCAAAATTGCCAACTATCAACTGAAAAATTATATTAATATATTTTAGTATTGTTATATAAGTCTTTATATTGTATATGTATGTATGTTTACACAATTTATATACTTAATTATATATACATACATACATATATCAAAGATAGTACAGACACACAAAATGAACAGACGGATGAACATGGCTAAATCGACTCAGGAGGTGACGATGATCAAGAATATACAATATATGCTTTCAATATCTATCTATTTCTATGCGCCATAGGGCTTCTCATTTCCCGTAAAAATTCAAATCCCGGGATTCCGGGACAAAAATTTTACATTTCCCGGGATCCCGGGATTAGGTAACAAGCAAGAATTTATCCAATTAGGTGGGAAAAAATGTGTAAATTAAAAAAAAAAATACACAAAAAATTCGTTTTTGATACTAATATTTTTAATAAGAAAAAGACCTGCCGCCGAAAAGCTCTTTCCGACTCGATTGATGTCGATGGGATAGTTAATAGAGCATTATATAATTTGTCTAAATTATTTGTACGCTTTTTCGTTGCTTCAAAAATACCCATTTCTTTTGTAATGTTTTTAACGTCATATAATACATCTTCTGGACTCTCCGTTTGACTAACATTCGCAATGGCATCATCCAATTTTTGATGAAGTGTTATTTCAGATCTAGTCGATAAATTTGGTTCGGCCATTAACGACGTTTCAGTCCCATCATTACTGCAATCTAATTCTTCAATATCAGCAGAAGTAGCACCACCATCAATATCCTCAACAAATAGCTTAAAAAATAATTTTTAGCCGTAGCTTGAACTGATTTGGAAGGCAATAATAATATAGAATCTATATCCGATTCGCGTTTATATTTTGATGGATTATTTAAATATTTTAGTAAGCCAACTAAATTTGTATTCCGTCTTTCGACCGAAAATTGCTAAGTTGAAAGAAGTCGGAAGTCGATTTAGCGGTTGCTCATATGACCTACACGGCTACATAGGATAAAATATTACTAATTGAATTTATTTGTAGTTACAGTAGTACGTTGTACTACTACAGTAGTACGTCTTTGAACTTGAATCTTTGAACTTCAAGGTGGTGTAACTCGAAAATCAGACGAGAGCGACAAAAAGTGTTGGAGTTAGCATAAGAAACAACAACAACAGCAGTAAAATTTGAGCTCTTCAGACACTCGTATTTTTTTGCTAAATTGACTTGAAATATAACATCAACGCCAACTACTACAAAACTATTCATGGTTTCAGCGAATCAATTAATATCTATTATAAAGTTTATTTTAAATTATTATTGCTTAAAATAAATAAATAGGAGTGGGTAAGGTTGGGTTAAATTTTATTTTGTAACAATTATGTATAGTTCATAGAGATTTTATTATTTGTTTTTCACGGCGGTGCGACGAAGTAAAGTGTGGTAAAACGGTTTGTAATATTTTATAGTCAAAAACTATTATAAATTCTTAAATAGTATCTAAAGCTATACAAATGGTAGCAAAAAGTATCAAAAAATCATGCAATAAAATCATCCATGTCACGACGATCCACAATCCAATCTGTCCCCAGTGTAAACGCTATCGGGGACACGGCCGATGAATAGTTCCAAACGTGCTACACGTGTCCCCTGTGTAAACACGGCATTACAAATTTCGTGACAAAGTGATATACCCTTATCCTTAAGGTGTAGGTTATAAAATACAGGTAGAACCAAAATAATTATTTGTCTTTCTGCCGTACCATCAGACATATTTAATGTATATATGTACATATTTAATGTATAACTTATTTAAGTTATATACATAAATGAAAACAACCGAAAAATTTGGTGGTGGCGTTTTTTTAGAAAAACTCAACTGATCTTCTTATAATCTGAAAGTTAATTTATTTAAACCAAATATGCTCCATTATTATCAATTCTCCAGCTAAAGCACGAAAAGTCGATTTTTCAAAGGAAACTTTTAAATAAATCAACCGAAACAAAGTTATTCTCTGAACTGAATACTACAAGAAATTATCAAAAATCTACTGCTGCAACAACGCATTGAAACGCATCGTGCTCTTCTATATATGTGTCTGTCTATTAGCAAAATATGTCCGGGACTTTTTTTTTACTTCCACATCACTTAGAAACCTGAAATTTTTCACAGACGTTCCTGGGCATCTAATGTTTCAAATTTCAAAAATCCAAACGGCTTCGCCATTTTTTTGCAAAAAATCCGATTGGGAAGAAATTTTTATTTTTTTCCTAGATTGTGCTGATTAATGTGTCACATTTTTTATGAAAAATTTTATAATTTAAAAATTTTATAATTTAAAAATTGAATAATTTAAAAATTTAATAATATTTCATAATATTTTAATTTCATTGAATTTGTTTTGTTTGTGACTATTTTTGGTGGTATAGTATATCGGAATGTGAGCAATATCATCTAAGACTACTTCTATTACATGTGATAGGAGAAATCAGTTTTGATAACCTTAGAACTGTGCACGGGGTCACATTCAAAACATTCAAAGAAGGCATGCAAGCATGCATGTCTGTAAAAATTGTACATACATCGGTTTTAAAACTCCACCTCAAGATTTGCCTCATGATGCCGGAGCAGCACTTGATATAATGAAAGAAAGAGCAACAGGTCAAGATATGGTCGAATGTTTAAAGGATGAACATGAACGATTTACGAAATAAATAAAAAATAATAACTTCCAGGCTTATATACTAGTCTATATAATAAAAGCGAATGTATCCTTGTTTGTTTTTTT
This sequence comes from Myopa testacea, assembly GCA_949629155.1. NCBI lineage: Eukaryota > Metazoa > Arthropoda > Insecta > Diptera > Conopidae > Myopa > Myopa testacea. The sequence goes on from OX451347.1 coordinate 28,742,102, forward strand.
GCTTAAAACTAATTATCTCAAGAACCGCTTAGTCGATTTGAATCCGGTTTTCGATATTTTATTTCGATTATTAGTGGTCGTAACATAGGCCACTAGAGGGCACTGTGTACCTTTTTATGATAATAAGAAGAATGATATAAAGATGCATATCTCAGCAACCGGACGACCAGTTTTAAAGCGGTTTTCGCCTTTATGTACGCACTTTTTTTAGAGTACCTGAGGGTTAACTAATTGCTAATAACAGGTATATATAAAATACAGCTAACAAAATACGTTTAGCCTTTTTTTGCTGTAGTGAAAGAAGGGCATAATAAGCAGGTTAAAAAAAACAATTAGCACAATTGTATTAGAAACTGAGGACGATGTGTATTAAGAAGTTATATTGTATTAAGAAGTCCCCTCTTTTTATACTTGGAAATATAACAAATGGAACAGACTTAAGAGAGGAAGTTAAGTGGATGGACATCCCGGAGTTTTATTGTATTAGAAACTGACGACGATGTGTATTAAGAAGTTATATTGTATTAAGAAGTCCCCTCTTTTTATACTTGGAAATATAACAAATGGAACAGACTTAAGAGAGGAAGTTAAGTGGATGGACATCCCGGAGTTTTTATAAATGAAACAATGTCAAGAATTTACACTGTTCATCCCTTTAGGAGCCTTTAAGGAGTATCGATACCTCATTAGGAGTATCGAGTTCTAATCGGAAACATACCGGTCGTGATTAATTTGAGCTCCGAAAAAATCTTGTTCTTTGTGGTATAAGTGCTACATATAAACGCGAAATTGCGTTCGAAATTGTGTGCGATAGTGTGGCATTTCGTGTAATGTAGATCGCGAGTGCTACCTTGGACACTAAGCAAATATAAGCAAAGATTAGATTAGTTTTGTGAATTCTGGTGAACAAATATACTTGACAGCAATTCACTCCCGCGCAAAATTTGTAAACAAAAATCAGCTGTTTTTTTTCTTTTCTTTTGAGTTGTGCTATTAGCATCTGATTAGCATCTGATCGTGTCTAGTGACAACAGCTGAGCTTGTCTTTTCTTGGTGTTCCTTTTGTGGGTGGTTCCACTGCGACATCGAATCGAAGTGGTTCGCGTCCCAGCTGCGAGTTAAGCTCCGCCCCTATTAATATCAGTTTTCGAACAGGAGGAGTTTTCGGCAACGAATCGGAACGACATAGTTTTAGGCGCAAACTGCAACAAGCTGGATAACAGGAGGAACAGCGATGTGACATCGCGATCAATCGAGGCAACCGGAAGTGCCACTGAGCTAGCGTCACATCACACGATATCAACTCTGCAGTTGCCGCAGCCGGCGTCATTGATTGCAGCTGGTCTAAATAGCGAGCAAGATGCGACTCCTTGTACCAACATCAGGATACAATTATTGCAGCTTCAACCGATAAGACAGAAGGAGCACTACTAGTGCTTGGGCAGAAGATTGGCGAATTACTAGAAATGATGGGAGGCGGCAGGCGCAGTATTCATCAACCCATGAGAGATCTTGTGGACAACATAGCAACTCTGCACAAGCAAGCTATAAAAGAATACGGCAGCAAAAGTAAAAGTGATCAGGTGAGTAAGCTTGTTCAAACTTCTTCTGCCTTTAAAACTGGTGTTGCAAAAAGAGATCGGGAGGGGTTGCCGAGAAACTTCCTTTACCAAAAAAGAAAAAAAGTGTAAAAAATTACAAAAGTGCGTTAATTCCAAAATCCATGGATATGGCGTGTGACAATCAGGCTTTGGCACAACTTGCAAAGGCAACAGAGGCACCGATTGCATCCGTAAAGTCTCCTGCTTCATATGCGCATGTGGCTGCCGCAGCCATTACCGCTTAGCCGTTTAGAATAGAACAGGTGGACTAAGGTCCAACGAAAAGAGAAATATAAGACCTGGCCACCCAAACTTGAGGCCCTAATAATTAAGGCTGTAGAGGGCAGGAGCAATATAGAACTTTTGCGAAAAATTAAAGGGGATCCTAAGTTAAAGGAAATGGGGCAATGTGTCAAGGGGATTAGAAAAACTGCAAAAGGCGATATTCTGTTGGAACTTGAGAGGCAGAAGGATAGCCAAGCCGAAAAACTACGAAATGCAGTCAAGGAATCCTTAGGCGAAGCAGCCGATGTACGAGCGCTTTTGCAAGAGACTGAACTTGAGATCAAGGATATTGATGAAGTCACTAGCAAGGAGGAAGTTGTTGAAGCTGTTAACAACTATCTAAAAGATGCAAACGTCGATTCATCAGTTATCTTGTCAATACGAACTGCATATGGAGCAACACAGACTGCAAAACAGAGACTTAATACAGCGATGGCAAATAGGTTGCTGAGTGTTGGAAAAATCCGCATTGGTTGGGTGAACTGTCGTATACGGGAGGCACTGAAAGTAATTCGATGCTACAAGTGTCACGACTTTGGACACATCGCGAGTAGGTGCCCCAGCACTGATGATTGCGCAAAACATTGCTTTAAGTGTGGCAATCAGGACCACATTGCAAGATCGTGCACCAGCGATCCAAAGTGTATGCTCTGTGAAAAGAAAGGCCAGAACCCGAATCACGCTTCTGGAAGTTATAAGTGCATACAGTACCAGAAAGCTATTGCTGCTCTTAGAATTTCGAAGGCATATCTTAAATGAAGATCTTACAGCTAAATTTAAATCACTGCAAAGCAGCACAGGAGCTGCTAGTGCAAACTATATTCGAGCTATCAATTGATATAGTAATACTCTGTGAACCACATTCCACAAAACAAGATTCCGCACGGACAATGGATGCCACAAAAAAGGCAGCAGTCTGGACTTCCCGCCCGTTGCACATGAGGGTACACAGGAGGGAATTGTGATTTGTCTGTGTGGAAGTCGATGGCATATTTTTATACAGCTGCTATATGCCTCCCAGCCTGGATATAAACAGCTTCAATAGGATGTTGGACATATTGGTCACGGATGCGAGACAAAGAAACCCTCTGCTAATTGCAGGCGACTTCAACGCTTGGATATACGAGTGGGGTTGTCCTAGAATGAACCCGCGGGCAGAGATTAATGAGATTGGAAACTCTTTTATCTTCAGATAAAGATGAAAAAATTTGGCTACATTTCTTTTGCAGCCAGAAAGAGATAGCAAGTGAAGCTTTATCTTTTGACGGTATTATTCACCAACATTTTTTGCAAGCGGTTGTCACCATAAGTAGACAAAGTGAAAAATGTGGGCATAAATTTATTTCTGTGGGTATTTTTATGTGATTGTAGAAATTTGATTAAAATATTATTTAATTTAGTTCAAATATTATATTATTTATATAGTTTTCTATATTTGTAAAATTTATAATGAAAAAAAGATATAAAGGATATTTTTTACTGCTTTAGTAGATGATAATTCTGAAAGTTATAGAGATCATGCTGTTTCCACACCACCATTGAGATAAGGATCAAGCGGAGTTACCGATTTTTTAGAGTGTTCGGTTCTCCAACACGCCTATATCATCTGTGCACATGCAACTACAACTACAAAACACACTAAATTTATTAATACTAATGACTAATATTAACTACTAGTTAATACTTAAATAAAAAATAAGTAAATAAGTTATGTAATACATGCAAAGCTTACTTCATGTAGTCCACTGGGTAATGATTTTACAGTAATAGAAGAAGAATAGGGGAAGAATGCAAGTCGCAAGCAAATGACAAAATATTTACAACAAACTCGTTTTATTTATTTATGTGTTATGCGCAAAATCTTATTTCTGAAATCAGGTTCGAAAATATTTTTATTAAAAAAAAAAAGTAAAGCAAATTTTACTATATGTATATGCAAAAACATAAAAATGTCCATTTGCTTTACATCCGCAGGTACAAGTTCTGTAATTCGACGTTTTAAAACAATATTAATAAATATCTGTAAAAATTTTGCGAGTAGTTATCTTTAGCGCCCCAATACCAATCAATTTGTGAATGACAGCTTAAAAAGCGGGAAACAGAGATTATAACCTCTTTTCTACGAGTTACGATATGGCACATTTTTACATTTTCGACATGCAACCGTTCAATTAAATTTGTTTTTGTAAAATTTGTATTGAAACTCACCGTTTTCAGTCGAGTCTTCGAAACTCACCCGCCAAAAGGGTAAACAAACCTTTGTTTATGCTTTTGGCGGGCGAGTTTTCATAAAAAATTTATAGCAACAACAAGCGGCTGTGTTTTTGAACAGCTGTTTTGTTCTAAGTTTCCAATCTCGTTATCTCTGCCCGCGGGGCAGAGCACTGCTGGATGCCTTCTCACTACTGCAAGTTAACTTACTTAACACAGATGCGGAACACACTTTTAGTAGAAATGGATATGGTTCGATCATTGACATAGCGTTTGTCAGCAGTGGGTTGTATTCGCGCACGAATTGGCGTCTAAGCGATAGTTACACGCACAGCGATCACCGCGCTATAGAAATAGAAATCGCAAGAGTTACGAATCCTGTAGAAAGGAAATCGAACTCCGTTCGATGGAAGTCAGAAATCTTCGATCGCGACATATTCCTGGAAACGCTCAGCACGCACAGAATAGAGGGCACAGTGGATGAAGTCGTAAAGGAAATCATGCACAGAATAAAAGTCGCCTGCGATGCATCGATGGCTCGAAAGAACTCGAAAAGCTATCGAAAACCGGCTTATTGGTGGAATCATGACATCGCTAAGTTACGCAAAGACTGCATAATTTCTAGGAGGATATGCCAGAGAACGCGAAATACGCACAATTACGACAGCAGCCGACTAGTATACATCAAAAAGCGCAAGATGCTTAAAAAAGCCATACGAGACAGCAAGAGTAGATGTTTTCTGGAACTGTGTAACGAGGTGGAGAACAACCCTTGGGGTTTTGCATACAAGCTGGTTCTTAAGAAGATAAAAAGCTCAACACAACCATCCTGCCCAAAATTGATGGCCAATATAACCAAAGGTCTTTTTCCAAAGCAGCCGAACTTCACAAGAATTACGTCAGCTAACATCGAGAGAGATTCAATTCCGTTGGTTACTGAAGATGAACTTTTGTAAGCTGCTAAAAAACTTAAACTCAGCAAAGCACCAGGTCCGGATGGCATACCAAATGTCGCACTGAAAACAGTTGCGGTGGTGCATACAACGCTGCTGCAATCGGTTTATAACACATGCATCCAAGAGGGAGAGTTTCCAACGGTGTAGAAGCATCAGCGTCTGGTATTGCTTCCAAAAAATTCTCATCTCAACTCATCTAGTCCGTCAGCGTAACGCCCCCCCTGCATGTTGGATACGGTAGGGAAACTGCTGGAGATAATTATCAAGAATAGATTGGAGGCTGCGATTGGTGAACGGCTATGAAGTCGGCAATTTAAATTTAGAAAAAGCCGGTCAACAATCGACGCGCTAAGCGCGGTTAAAAACATGGCATCCGACGCGATTGAGGGCAAGCAATGGGGAGAGGGATCAAAAAAATATTGCCTAGTCATTACGCTTGACATAAAAAATGCGTTCAACTCTGCGAGTTGGAAAAGCATACTGCTATCGCTCAGAAATTTTGGAACTCCAGGTTATTTGTACAATATTGTGCCGTCATACCTGCAGAATCGTCTTCTAATGTATGATACGGATAAGGGTACCAAGGAGTACGATGTCATTGGAGGTGTCCCACAAGGATCGATTCTGGGACCTTTTCTCTGGAACATAATGTACAATTCGGTTTTGGGGCTCCAGATGCGGGCGGGCGTTAAAATAATTGGCTTTGCTGATGATATGGCGGTGATAGTAGTGGCGAAACATACAGAAGAAGTAAAAGAAGCAGCTGAGATGGCTTAACACAGTGACACTTACTTTAGCAGATCATAAAACGGAGGCGATTTTGATCAGCAGTAGAAAGGTGGTTGAAGCGATAAAAATCAGAGCAATTGCATCATAACATCGAAGCCCAGTGTTAAATAACTAGGCGTAATGATCGACCATCGTTTGTCATTTAAAGCGCACCTAGAGTATGCGCAACGCAAAGCAGCAACGGCTACAACGGCGCTCTCCAGACTAATGTCGAACGTCCACGGACCAAGAGAACGAAGAAGACCACTTTTGGCAGGTGTCGTCAAGTCTATCTTACTGTACGCCGCTCCAATATGGATAGACGCGCTTAGCAAAGAAAGCTATGCTCGTGGCGTAAGAGCTACATATCGGCTAGTAGCGATCAGAGTATGCTGTGCATTTCGCACTATTTCTGAAAGCGTGGCCCTAGTCCTCGGCGGACTATTTCCTTTAGATCTGCTAGCAAAAGAATCGGTTTTAAGAAGAAACATAACCAACGCTGCAAACCCTCGAGACCAGAAGAAATTCGCATGAGCACAGAACGCAGCAGAATCCGCCAGCTTGTTACAGACGAGTGGCAAATAAGATGGCAGCTGGCAGTAAACGGAAGATGGACGAATCGGTAAATTCCTAACCTGAAAGACTAGTTGGGTAGGAAATATGGCGATATAGATTTTTATATTACGCAAGTGTTGAGTGGGCATGGTTGCTTCAAATCTTATCTGCATAGATTTGGGCATGAACAGAACCCCTATTGTGATCATTGCGGAGCAGATATTATAGAAGATGCGGAATGTATTCTTTCATTCATGTATTCTTTTCTTGTCGTCATTATCATGAACTTCGAAGCGAATTAGAGAGCACCGTTGGAAGTCAAATAACGCCAGAAAATCTGATAGGCTTAATGCTTCAAGACGTTAAATACTGGGATGCTGTAAGTCGCATGGCGGCTTTAGTCATGATAGAGCAGAGAAGAATCGAGCAGCGCAGAAGGGCATCCGAAAGACGTAGCACATAAAGCTATTTTCCCCTACGATGTAATGCTTAATCGGCCGTCCCGTAGGGGGATGAAAGGACATGAGGTGGTTTTAGTCGGTTGGGGTCCACTACTGATTGCTCAGAGGAACTAGCACAGTGCCCATGCTGGGTTTGCACCCGACAAAAAAAAAAAAAAAAGCACTGTTCATCCCAGCCTTTATGCTTTTACCTACGATTGCTGCTTCTATACGTGAAAGTGCCGACATCATTCCAGGATTTGAAAGTTGTCGAGAATAACATTTGCTGCACTACATTTGGAGGCTACTATGAAGAAGCTCTATATCACAATCACCTGCAAGGCTGGGAAATTTATTCGCAATCTTGCTTCAAGTTTGCAATGTGTCAAACACCTCGGCGTTGTAGATAAACCATAGAAAGGCTTTGCCCGAGCACTTTTTACATAGGGATCAGAGGAAGAACAGTACATCCGCATTCAAACTCCCATTGGACTGAAAATGCAACGTATCATATCACCAAGGGATCGGGAATGTCGGATGTTCTAAGAAGAAGCCAAATTATTGGAACAAAAGCGGACGAAATAAAAGCATGCAGAAAATCATCTCTTCTTTGAAAGCATGTTAAAATCTTAAAGCTATCCACAAATATGCGAACCTATTTACACGGGAAGGTAGTTTCTTCTACTTTCACAAAGGAAATATTAATGCTAGGCAATGGTCAGATATAATCATATCGGGAAGATTAAGGGGATACAAACCAGTAAGAGTGCTTTACTCGGCCTGGCCGAATCTTAGATAGCCTAAGCTTTTTGAAAAAATTTACTTTTTTCCGGCGGTCCGCCCCGGGCGGCATAATTTCGGTGGCGGGAGTTTTGCAAATCAAGTATTGACTTTTTGAATTCTAGGAATTTTTGGGGCTGTAATCAACCGTCCCAGGCTCCATGAGTCATAGCTACGCCACTGTATAAATAGTAAGCGTGGTCGTTACCTGTTTTCAAAACCAAATAACTAGCTTAGTAATTTTATTATTGTGTTCAAACTTAAACTTTCTTTCCGTGGCAATGAATTTGTTTTTATGAGCTATACTGTATAAGTAGTATAAAACTGGAGGACTGCGCCCAGTTTTTCTGTTATAATATTTTATTGGAAAATAAGTTGTTATGTAAAGTTTTATTTAGGAATTTTATATATTTAACAATATAACCACCTCTTTTGTCTGTGTAACCTAAACGTATGGGCGTATCACGCCCATATTTAGCACATTAAAGGATAATGCTACTCTATACTCAGGAATTGTTGTCATAACTCAAAAACGAACACTGATATCACATTTCTAAAAAAAAATAGGCATGTTCGTTGACCGATTTCGCCCATTTTCATTACCAACCTGCACACCATAACAAAGAAGAGAATTTTGCAAAATTTCATTATAATATGTTCACCTGTGATCGTGATTTCAACAGACAGATAGACGGACGGACATGGCTAAATCGACTCAAGAGGTGACGCTGATCAGGAATATATATACTTTTCTATATCTATCATCTCTATTTCCATGCGTTACACATTTCGTGACAAAGTGAATATACCCTTAAACTTAAGGTGTAGGATATAAAAATATATGTACACACTTTATTGTTTTTCAAAATATTCCCCATGAAGATCTATACTTCTATCATCAATCTATCTATCAATCTATTGTCTATCTATCAATCGACACGAACCTTTTTTTGAGCGATTGACAAATTGTGTGGGATCCAACGCGAACAAATTTTTTTGGCAGTCTCATGTTTATGCAATATTGAAAGTATGCTGGTCCCACTAATGCCTAAGGTTGTCTCAATCTCACGATAGGTCACATGACGATCTGGCAATATCAGTTCGCGCACAGCATCAATGGTTTTCGGAACAACAACTGATTTTGGACGACCTTCACGAAATTCGTCTTGGAGTGAACTACGACCACGATTGAATTCACCATACCATCGATAAACACTGGTCCTTGGTGGAGCTTCATCGCCAAAAATTGAATTAAGTTCATCCATGCACTGTTGCTGAGTTAATCCACGTTGAAAGTTGTAAAAAATAATCGCACGAAAATGTTCACGATTTAATTCCATTTTTGGGCCGAGATGAATCTTTTAAGTTACTGTAAACAACACAAATAGCGCTCGTATTTCAAAACGTTCTGAGTACGTATAACCTCAAAAATGTCCAACTTTACGATAGAGATGTCAGTTGGCAGATTGCAACACTAGGGTTGCCAAATCCCGAAATATAAAAGGCAACCCTCGTAGAACAACCTTGCTTTTCGTATGGACAGCAATATGTTGGATGGTCACGTGTGGTTAATCCTGATAATATTTTTGTTTATGCTCCAAATGGAAAAACCAAAAACATTGCCTATTCTGAGGTTCTTGGATAATCAGTCAGATATAGGTATAGATACATATGTGCAATAAATTCTATCCGAAAAAAAATTTTTAGTCGCAATTTTTTAGTTTGTGAAAATTGATTGAATTCATTGAAATTTGAATTGGTAATAACCAAGTATATGTAGTTTTTTCCCTAGAAAACTCTTGGTACCTGATTGGCACCGTGTTTGTATTTAACTGATTGCTATTAGTGCACCTGAGTACAAAGTACTACTGGGTTAACCCTATTTCTGCAAGTTTTTTTAAACATGGAATTAGGTAAAACTGATGCAACCTTGCCTTTTCTAAAAATTTTTAAACAGCTTTTTACCGTTTAAATGCCTACCTCATAAGGTCAGGTAGGGCGCGATAATGTCATTGACTGTTTAAAACATTAAGCCTAATGTCATTCTCAATTTGAACTCTAACGCATTATTACGCATCACAATGCCAAACCATTGTCATTAATTTTATTAATGATTTTTATTATTGAATCAACCGACATGCACTTTTGCGACAATTTAGGTGATGGCCGAAGTCGTGAAGTAGTCGGACTCTACGCCGAATAGTTTCCAAACAGAAGGCATCAAAACCATAAGACTTTTCAGAGGATTTCCTACGAGAGCGAGACTTGCGTTAGGAAGTAGAGAACGATCTTCAAACGCATGTGTACACCTGGACCAATGGGGGTCCAACAGAACAAATCCTTGTGGCAGATCCCTGCTAGACTCTTTTTCGTCCTTGAACGTGATCCTCATGAATACAGGCACCGAGAACACCTTCAGCAAAAAGGGCCTAGGGTCGGTAATAGATATTGCCTTCATAAGCTCCAGACTTTTTTCGCTGACAAAGTGGCAACTAAGCACCTGCTACACGCATAGTGACCACAGAGCAATTGAAATCCACATTCTAAGAAATTCAAGAACAATGCTAAGCACAAAAACAATTAAAAGTCGCTGCTGGGAAACGAAAACCTTCGACGTTAAAATGTTCATGCAAGCGTTGTGTGACATGAGCACAAGTGCCACGGCAGACGAAGCTGCAATGCAACTTACGAGAAAGCTGAAAGACGCTTGCGATGTCGCGTAAAAACAGTAGCGCGCGACACAGACCAGATCCGCAAAGAGTGTATTCATGCAAGGAGACTGTGCCAAAGAACCCACAACACTAAAAGCTATGAGGGAAGATTACTGGTTTATAAAGAAAAGCGGAAAATGCTTAATGTCGCTATACGAGATAGCAAAAATAAGAGTTTTTTGGAACTCTGCGACGAGGTTGAAAATAACCCCTGTAGCTTTGCCTATAAGCTGGTCTTGAAAAAGCGGAAGAGGTCGGCACAGCCGAGCAATCCTCGTGTTATGGAGTATATCGTTATGAATCTTTTTCCCACACAGCCGCGCTTCCGAAGAACAGGGGCCAGACGGAGTGCCAAACATAGCCCTGAAGACTCTCGCCATGAACCAAATCGAGTGGTTAAGGAGTACATTTGATGTTTGTGTGCAAGAAGGAACCTTTCCCAAGCAGTGGAGGAGACAGCGGCTAGTACTACTCCCAAAGGGCGAGAACTCACCTGTGTCGTACCGTCCTTTGTGTATGCTGGACTCTGCAGGTAAATTCCTCGAATTAGGTATTAAAGAAAGACTGCAAGAGGCGGTGAATGAGCAAATGTCCAACATGCAATATAACTTTTTGAAGGGCCGGTCAACGATTGATGCGCCGCAATTGGTGAAAGGTATCGCTGAGAAAGCGATTGAGGGGAAACGTTGGCGTGGAGGCGCTAAGCACTACTGCCTGATCATTACATTAGATGTAAAAAATGCCTTTGTAAAAAATTCCGCAAACTGGCAGAGAATCCTGGAGACCGTCAGAGCTTTTGATGTGCCAACTTAGCTCTACAATATTCTCTCCAGCTAATAATATAGCGAGCGGGTATTAATATACAATACATCAGAGGGTCCTCAGAATTTGAGGTGACGGGTGGAGTTCCGCAAGAATCAGTGCTTGGTCCGCTCCTACGGAACATTATGTATAACGCGATATTGGAGCTGAACGTAATAGAGGAAGTAAAAATCGTTGGTTTTGCGGACGATATTGCTGTGGTAGTTGTAGCAAAACACCTGATGAAAGTCAAGGCAGCGGCCGATGCAGCAATAGCCATAATAAGGCAGTGGCTCGGTGATTCCTTGTTGACGATTGTATGATTGTATCCAAGCCATACATAAAGTGCCTTGGAGTGATGATAGACCATAGACTAACATATAGGGCACATTTAGAGTACGTTCAGCGCAAGGCTGCAGAAGCGAATATAGCACTCGAATAATGCTTAACAATCGAGGTCCACGTCAACGCAGCAGGCAGCTACTAGCAGGGGTGGTTAAGTCCATAATACTCTACGCGGTGCGCACTAAGAGTCGCTTGTGCATTCCGCACAGTTTCATTTGATGCTGCTCTAGTGCTAGGAGGGCTGATGCCATTAGATCTACTGGCAAAAGAAGCTGAACTCAGGACCAATGAAGGGATAAGCGACACCCGCGCGACACATATTGCCAATGCAGACATGGAAGCGCGACGAGCCGTCATCGAGGAGTGGCAAACGAGATGGCAGAGCAGAAAATGGGAGGTGGACCCACAGGCTTATTCCTAGCTTGGAGCCCTGGGTATCCAGAGAGCACGGTGAAATATACTTCTTAACAACACAGATTTTGAGCGGATACGGCTGCTTCAAGTCATATCTGCACAGGTTTGATTTCGAACGGGATCCACTATGCGAGCATTACGGAGCGGTAGAAGATGCGCTGCATGTATCTTTCGAGTGCCCTCGGTACTTTCTCCTTAGAAGAGAATTGCAAAAACTGCTAGACACGCCTGTTACACCAGAGAAGCTAGTGAGCCTTATGCAAAAAGATAGCGAAAGCTGGAACGCAGTGAACCGAATGACGGCGTTGGTAATGGTTGAGCAGCAAAAAAGGGAGCAATCAACACGAGCCAACGAACGAATTGACTTACATAATCACTGACGCTTGAGCAGAAACGCTTTTACGACCTCCCGACGTAGTACTTAGCGGTAGTTCCGGGTGGAGCATCCCTATCGACTTGGGGAGCTGTTTAGCGGGTCAAAGTCCCGCACTGACTAAGGTTTTCGATGCTTTTACTCCTCGTTAAAAAAAAAAACCTGGACCAATGAATTTTGGATAAAGTAAGAATGGATTCATCTATAAGCACCAGAAGGATAGCTCCTATGTTTGGAGTATCCCACACAAGAGTGTGAAGAGTGCTTCAAAGTGACCACCAACACCTTGCAAACCATTGATTTATGTACAGCTATACGTAGACGATATAACTTATGTGTTTTATAAAATGTTGATCATATTGAGAACTTTTTATAATAGTATAGGAAATATAATAGTAATACATCTCTTTATTTTAATTAAAGTTTAATAATATTAATAAAAAGTGCGAGCACGAGTGTAAAAGTTCTGTCAACTTTCTAATCCTCTTTCTGACCATCAATCTCCTTTTCCGATGGTGACATCTATCTGTATGTATACACTATTTTTTGTCGTGTTCACAATAGTTGTATTCATAATTAGTTTTTCATACTTCAGTTCGGTCATTCTGACAATCATGTGGTCCCACACATGGCCAAGGTCGAATATGATTTGGTTCTAAAACGGCCTGGAAAGGCTTCTGCGAAAACTTGCAGTTTGGCAAATCGGTAATTAAATATCCATCATTGGGAAGGATGGATTTAATGAGGAAAGGACCGTTAAATCCTGGTTGCAATTTCCGGCTAACACCAGATTCGATACCTCGATTCATGATCCCCACCAAATCGCCCTCGCGGTATGGAAACACTTCCTTTCTTCTAACATCGTATTGTTGCTCATTTTGTCGCTGAGTCTTAACGTTGGTTTCAAACATAGACTCCCGTATTTCTGCCAAATCACGTTCGTGTTCTATGAACAACTCCATCATATCCTTAATGACATCTGCATTTCGTATAGCTCGCTGACTTACTCCAAATAGGGCGACGCTAGGCATTTCGCCAATGCTTCGATTGATCGTGTTGTTCATTGCAAACTCGCAATCTTTAAGGACTTGATCCCATTCGCAATGTTTATCTAAGTATTTTGCTAACATCGGACGGAGGCTTCTATTAAACCTTTCGACGGCTCCATTCGCTCTCGGTGTAGCGGTGGCGTTCAAAACATGAATGATATTAAACTCATTGATGAATTTTTGAAACGTGTTGCTTGTAAAAGCTGTGCCTCGGTCGGAAATTATGCGAAGAGGCCTTGAAAACCAATTGAAATACGTTTTGAGGTATAAATACTTATAGCTTCCCGAGAATTCGTTGTTTTGAATGCAAATAATTTTACATGTCTCGTAAACGCATCTACTACAAGTAATATGTGTTTGTTTTTTCGCTTAGTTTGCTCTAGTGGCCCAAAATGGTCGATGTGTAATGTATGAAATGGAACTTTGCCTTTTTCGATGCTATGGAGAAATCCTTCTTTATTTTGAGATTTCGATGAATGGATAATACATTGTAAGCATGATCCAATGTGTTGCTTGACTCCTTCAGTTAATGATGGGAAATAATAGACACGCTTAATCGCATCGACGGTTTTTGATATTCCTTGGTGTCCTAATTCGTCGTGGTTCTTGCGCAAGATTAACCCTTCGCAATGAGATGGAATGTAAAAACGTATACTCCGATCTTGTTTCTTGTATAATAAACCGTTGTGTACTTCATAATCTTGATGGTCTTTTCTTTCGATTGCCCTGATAAGCTGCTGAATTTTTGAATCTCTGGACTGCTCGGCTATCAATGAGCGCGTCAACGGGTCGTTATCAATTAATGAACATTTACTTCCATCGTAAGCGCGAGATAGTGAATCAACATGCTTAATTTCTTCACCTTTACGATGAACTATATTAAAGTCGTATTCCTGCAACAGTAATACCCATCTGGAAATCCTGGCGTTGATATCCTTTTTTCGAAATGTATATGCCAAGGCTTGGCAGTCTGTTACAAGTTTAAATTGTAATCCCATCAAGTAGGGGCGAAATCTCTGAATGGCGTAAACAATACTCAACGTTTCCAATTCGAATGGATGGTACTTTGACTCTGCCGGTGTTGTTCTTTTTGAGAAATACATAACGGGGTGCAATTTAAGGTCTTCAGGCTGACGCTGTAGAAGTATCGCGCCGAATCCGTGTGAAGATGCATCTGTGTGTAATTCAGTTTCATAATCTGGGTTGAATATTTTCAAAATTGGGGAGCTGCACAGCTTCTCCTTAATCAAGTTAAATGCATCAATTGCTTCGTCATTCACCATGAATGGTTCTGAGTTCGTCTTAACGTCGTTCAATGGTTTAATGATTAGTCCATAATCTTTAATGAAGCGGCGAAAATATCCACAGAGACCAATGAATCGTTGCAACTCGTGAAAATTTCGTGGAATGGGGTATTCCCGAACGGCTCGTATATGATCTGCCTTTGGTTTGATTCCGTATTTATCAACACTATATCCAAGGTAATCAATCGATGATTTAATAAACTTGCACTTAGAGGTATTTATTTCCAGAAGATTGTCGTTAATCAATGTGAAAACCTCCCACAGAACTTGAAAGTGACTGTCGACGTCTTTTGTATGAACAAGAATGTCATCCATGTATACCGAGACGTTTTCGGCTTGTATCAATGAATTGAATATCTTTGCAATATATCTGGAAAACGCAGCGGGTCCATTCTTTAATCCAAACGGAAGTTTAACATATTCGTATTGACCGTTTTCCGTGACAAACGCTGTATATTTTGTGCATTCTGATGCTATTTTGATGTGAAAGAACGCGTCTTTCAAGTCGATTAAACTATAAACAGAACATCCTGAAAGTCTATCTAGAATACCCTCTATTAGTGGTAATGGCTGCGAGTCTCTTTCCGTTATAGCATTCAAAGGTCGGTAGTCAATACACATCCGGTGTGTGACATTCTTTTTCTTTACCAAAAGAGCTCGACTTGCGTACAGCGAATCACTTTCTTTTATGACCCCCTTTTGTAATAAATCGTTGACTGTTGATGTAATTATAACTCGTTCCCAATGAGATGTTTTTTTCAGACTACAGCATATTGGCTTATCTTGCGTTAATCGAATATTCATAGTTTGTTGAACAGTTGGTTTTTCGGGTTTGGCACGCCACAGGTGTTCACCATACATGTCTTTGAACCGTTTGAAAATTACGAAATACTGTGGGTCTGCTTGATTCCATATGTCGAAGTCGAAATCAAAAGGATCGGGGAAAGGACAAGGATTGATTGACATTAAATTACCTGATTCCGCCAGAATAGAATTGGTGTCATCGATTAACGGAGATTCATTCACAGAATATTTTTGTTCTCGCAATTTCGGTTTTCCGTCGTTTTCCACGTATACGTTAAACTTATTTTCAGACAAAAATCCTCGACCCAGGATACATGTAGGTCCCATTGTATCATCAGGCACGACCAAAAACCTAGATTTTAGATTTTACGAATGATAACTTAATAAAGTTAACCGGACTACCGGTGTCAATTAGAACGTCGGCGTTAATATTTCCGCTATCATCGAATACTAGGCGATATTCATTGACACAATCGTGTGAAGTCTCGCTTAGAAAATAATCGTTATCCTTGTCGTCCGCTGCTTGCAACTGATGATTATCGGAAATGCAGTTGATTTGATTTATCCTTCAATGTTCATCGTCATGTCCTGTACGACCACACTTCCCGCAACGAGGACGTTTCTGCGGCTCTGTACAGTTAATAGAAATATGGCCTTCCTTGGAACAATTATAACATCGGATCACCTTCGATTTATTTGCAGTTCGAGTTTTACTTTGTTTATTGATGTCAATAGATTCCGGCGTAGTTGCAGCAACATTAATATGTTTCTCCTTCTCTCTCGATCGAGCTTCCGGTGTTGAATAATATAATTCTGTAAATCTTTTGATTGCCCGATAAAGTTCCCCTGTCGTTACATACTCGACGCTTGCAATGACATTTTGCAGAGCTGGTAAATGGATTCCGTTTCGAATGTATTTTATTACAGTTGCTTCGTCCATATTATATTTCCTTCCTAATGCTTGTGCGCGATAAAAGAATTCGATAGAGGATTCGTTTTTTCTGCGAATTGTTGCGGCCATCTACATGTGTTTATCAGCATCACATTTCGTTTCAGGGAATTCTTCCATCAATCGGTCCGCTAGTTCATCGAACGTGGTAAAAACATGATTTAGTCCGTCAATCCATATTTTTGCATGCCCATGTAGATTTCGTTGAGCTGCAATAAGCGTTTCTATTCCGTCCCAATTATAGTTAGCTTTTAATGCACGGATCTTGCTCACGAATTGTGCACTTGTAACTGAGTTGGGGCTGACCGGATCGAAAGTCGGAATCAGATCACCTATGTCTTTAATGCGGAATTGCCTAACCGTTGGCGGTAACGTATTACTTGCCGGTGGAAGTTGATTTGTTTGGGATGGAACGTAAATCGGTATTGGTTGCTGATTCGTTTGGGATGGAACGTTAATCGGTACTGGCTCCGTGATCTTGCTGACTGCAGCCACCAACGTTTCAACTACACCGCGCAACGTGTCGATGCTTTTTGTGAGATCATCATCTCTCTTCATCGGTATTACGGTTTCGTTGATGTGTGTGCTACTCAACATTTGATTTCCCAGTAAACGTTCGATTAGTTGCTCCCTATTCCCTGTCGTCTCCAGCCCCTCATCATCGCACATGTCCACTAATGCGCACTTTTTCAGTTTTCCCAAATCTTTTCTTCCACGT
Organism: Myopa testacea; assembly: GCA_949629155.1. Lineage (NCBI taxonomy): Eukaryota > Metazoa > Arthropoda > Insecta > Diptera > Conopidae > Myopa > Myopa testacea. Next base: position 28,759,166 of record OX451347.1, read on the forward strand.
TTTCTATCTATATTCATCGGAGTTGAATATCCCACTTCTGATTTAATTATAGGAAATATAATAGTAATACATCTCTTTATTTTAATTAAAGTTTAATAATAATAATAAAAAGCGCGAGCACGTGTGTAAAAGTTCTGTCAACTCTTTAATCCTCTTTCTGACCATCAATCTTCTTTTTCGATGGTGACATCTATCTATATGTATACACTATTTTGTGTCGTGTTCACAATAGCTGTATTCACAATTAGTTTTTCATACTTCAATAGCAATAATTTTAAAAACATAAATAAATAAAAAAAGTTAAATACAATATTTTAACACCTTGTTTATGCATTAAAATTTAAACGCAAGCAGGTGCACAAAAGTCGAAAGAGTTTTCTGGGGAAAAAAGTATACTTGGTAATATTCAATTTCCCTTACTTTGGTGGTGTCGTGGTGGAGGGACTTAAGTCTCCTGCCTTGTTGGCTGGACTGACAAGGCGGTGCACAGCAAGCTGTATACGGCTTGGGTACGTACATGCATGTACACAGCAAATGTATGCACGTATGTGTGGGCACTGGGTGTATGCCCAGCACCGACTATCCTGTGGAAAACGTCACAAGGTTGGAGATGAACCAAGAACCACTAACTGGGCTGGATCAAGGTGTCATACGACCCATACGACAAGGCGGTGCACAGCAAGCTGTATACGGCTTGGTCACGTACATGCATGTATACAGCAAATGTATGCACGTATGTGTGGGCACTGGGTGTATGCCCAGCACCGACTATCCTGTGGAAAACGTCACAAGGTTGGAGATGAACCAAGAACCACTAACTGGGCTGGATCAAGGTGTCATACGACCCATACCGATGATCAGCCAGGCTGGGGTCCCAGTTCAAAAACAGCCCAGTCTTGCACGGAGTACCCGGATACCTGGCGCCCTCCGGATTATTTAGCCTTACCTGTGTACTGCGGATCTCTGCATAGGCAGACCACCCCTTCTCCGCAACTCGTGCGAACACTTATGAATAACAAAAAACAAACAACAAAAAGAGAGGCCGAAACTTTTAAAAATCAGGCTAAAACCAACTCTGCTGCAGCTGTAACCACTGAAGTAAGTGGCCAAGGCAATGCATGCGGGGAGGGAAAACCTTCGGCGGTGACAGTAGTGGCGAAAGCTAAGATCAGCGAATCTAGCCAGAGCGGATCCAGAGACCGTCTGGAGAAAGGTCCCCTTGAGACCAAGACTAACCAACCCACCTGCTCCGATTCCCTGAAAAAGGTGCAGGATGGCGGACAGTACTGGAAGGTAAACTATCGCACCCGACGGAATGCCTTCAGACTTAGGGAAAAATACGGATCATTCCTGAAAAGGAATTGACGGACAAGGACAGAATGTCCCTTTCATGGGCAAACCAGATACTGGGTCCGTCCGAATCCAAAACTCCTGCGACGAAGAAGCAAAGGTCGGCTGACGAACTAATTCTGCCGACCGGGAAAAGGGCTAAAGTCCTAAATACTGCTGGCAGGAAGCAGTCATATAGCGAAATCCTGAAGGACCGGTTGATACTGGCGGTGGTTGATAAAAACGATCTCGACTGTGCCATATCGGTCGATCATTGGAAGAAAGTTGAAATCAAGCTGGCTGTAAGTTTTCTTCCTGGCATATAATTCTTCTGGAATTACATGCCAGCAATTTAAGGAATTATTGGCCGCTACGATTATGAACATATTTAGTGGACGCCTAAAGGATGGAGAGTGCGACTCAGTTTATGGAAGTAATTGGTGACTACGCTTATGTCCAAGTGGAAGGTAATGAGTGCCGAAGAAATAACTCAATTCGACAATAGATTTCAGCGGTTGCTGTTTACAACAAACATAAAAACAAGAAACGAACTGCAGCAACAACTAAACGTTTTCGCCTACGGTAAAAGAAAGGAACATTCTGCTTTAGAAGCCTTTACTGGCCCAGATGCTAGGAAGAAATGTCCGCCTCATTTAAAATGTCACTTCTGCAGGAAAACTGGCCATAAAATTGCAGAGTGTCGTATGAGAAAGGATAAAGGTTGATATTAGGTTTAAAATTCGTGCAAATGTCTAACCTATCGATATAAACAACCAGTAAGAGTGCTATATTCGGCCTGGCCGAATTATAATTTCATTTATTTAAATTTTTAATTTACTTAGATTTTTTATTGCAGAAAAATAACATTATAGAGTGAAATACAAACTGAAACTAGAGGAAATATGTATATGGTTATAAGGAAAGCTACCTTATAATCATATTTAATCACAGACGGGTATAAATACAGTGGCGTAGCTAGGATGGGCTGGGGTGGCTTTCCGCCCCGGGTGGCACAATTTCGAGGGCGGCAGTTCTGGAAGTCAAGTATTGACTTATTAAATTCTAGGAATTTTTGGGGCTGCAAGTTGATTAACCGTCCCGTGCTCCATGAGTCCTAGGAACGCCTCTGTATAAATAGTAGGCGTGGTCGTTACCTGTTTCCAAAACAAAATAACTAGCTCAGTAGTTTTGTTATTGTGTTCAAATTTAAACTTTATTTCCTTGGTAATAAATTGTTTTCATGAGCTATACTTTATAAGTAGTGTAAAAGTGGGCGGACCGCGCCCAGTTTTGCTGTTATAATGTTTTATTGGAAAATGAGTTGTTATGTAAAGTTTTATTCAGGAAGTTTATATATTTAACAATATAACCATTTAAGACCCTCTTTTGCCTGTGTAACCTAAAAGTGGGAGGATGACGCCCATATTTGGCATATTAACGGATAATGCTACTCTATACCCAGGAATGAATTTTGTTGTCATAACTCAAAAACGAACGCTGATATCACATTTTTAATAAAAAATAGGTAAGGTCGTTGACCGATTTTGCCCATTTTCAATATCAACCTGCACAACACAAGAAATATCTTTACCGGTTCTCCTGTGATCGTGATTTCAACAGACAGACAGACGGACGGACGTGGCTAAATCGACTCTGGCGGTTATGCTGATCAAGAATATATATACTTTTCTATACTATCGTCTCTATTTCTATGCCCTTAACCTTAAGGTGTAGGGTATAATAAAAAGGGTAAAAAGGTTTCGGGAACATATTTTTACATACAGATATATTGCAGTTTTTTGTCTTTTTTCTTAAAAAATTCATCTTATCTTAAGATTAATGTGCTTTATCTTATCATTTTTTGAATCAGCGGACCAAAATACAGGGTCCGCCAAATAACTTTTTTGAAAATGCTATAAAAAAAACTACTGAATATTTTCTCAAATTTCTTTTTTTATTTGAATCCTTCCGGTTAATAATGGAAAATAATTTCATTAGAATGGCTGCCTCGGCTGGCCATGCAGTAGCCTACACGATCGGTCCAATTTTTAAGCACATTATCGATTGTGTGCAGCTGTGTTTCACCAATGGCTTCACGAATATTGTCCTTTAAAGCGTCAATTGTCTCTGGCTTGTCGGCGTAACACTTATCTTTGACGGCGCCCCACAAATAATAGTCCAACGGTGTCAAATCGCAGCTCCGAGGTGGCCAAACGACATCAGCTCTGCGGCTGATAATGCGATATTCAAAAACAGGGCGCAAAACATCGAGTGTAGCTTCGGCTGTGTGGCACGTAGCGCCGTCCTGTTGAAACCAAATGTTGCCAATATCCTCCTATTCAATTTTTGTGAACAAACATTCGTTCAACATGGCCCGATAACGATCGCCATTGACTGTAACGGCCACTCCTTGCTCATTTTCGAAGAAAAATGACCCAATTATGCCTCTGGACCAAAATCCGCACCAAACAGTGACGCGTTTTGGGTGCACCGGCTTTTCAATGTATGCGTGCGGGTTTTCTGTGCCCCAAATGCGACAATTTTGCTTGTTTACATACCCGCCAAGATCAAAATGAGCTTCATCTGAAAAGATGATTTTTTTGGCAAAATCGGCATCTTCTGTAAGTCGATCGCAGGCCCACTTAGCGAAGCGAAAACGCATTGGATGGTCAGTTGGCTTCAACTCCTGAACCAATTGAACTTTGTATGGCGTCATACCAAGGTCTTTATGCAAAATTCGTCTCAATGATGTCTCCGAAATGTTCCATTGTTGAGAACGACGGTGAATTGGTGTTGATGGCTCTTCACGCACACTTTCTGCCGCAGCAGCAATATTCTCGGGTGTACGCACTGTTTTTGGCTTTTCACGCTTTGGTTTATCGATGAGGATGCCAGTTTCTTTCACTTTTTTCACAAGATAACGAACATACGGAGCTTCTCTTCTTCCAAAATCCGTACGCAATTTTCGAACACATTCTGCAACATTACCATGATTTTCAAAGTAATGTCGCAATATTTCCCAGCGTTGTTCAAGCGTATACACAACCATATTCGTTCAGCGGAAGGATAAAACTAATTATCTGTCAAATCAGACATGAGCTAAGTGTTACCATTCACGAAATAAGCACTAGTTGAAAAAAAAACTTTAGATGGCGGACCCTTTACTTTAAAATATGCTGTCGAACAGCCCGTTACAAAAAAAAAATGTTAATTTGTCGGCTAGTGTAATTTATGTAATAGTATGTGGCGTGCACGTGTGCGTGTGTGTGTTCGCTGACAAGCGATCATACATACCACACACGTCCGAGCATTAAACTTTAATTAGGTGGAGACGTTCGGATATCGCGTCCTTAACGACGCGACACTTTGTTGCACTCCACTCCCAAGTAAGTTTGCGCATCTTGGCTGGTCGAACGAACGACGAGCCAAAGCAAACAAACACTCGCTTCATGCCGCCGGCTAGACGGATTAGCTACCCGCTGCCGGCGTCGAGTGAACATACGATTGTCGTGGTCGTTCGCCGGTGTCGTATTCGGCGCTGCTCCCCTTGCTGCCGACGCTGGCAGAAAGCGGAGTAAGTATAAATACGACATCGCGGCCGCGTTAGCGACAAAGTAACGGCAATATGTATCGCTATACGATTGGCGAACTAATAATCTTAGTTCTCCTCTGCTACGTCGCGATAAAATCGTTGCTCAAGTGGCTATGGTGGCATACCCTTTGGGATATGCTACCATGGCCTTAGTTTCAGAAGTTCTTGAACGCTCCAGAAGTAACGTCACGGTCTCTCCGCAACAAAACCGCTGTAGACTTAAGGGTAAATATTGTTGAAAACCTTTTTTGTAAATAAAGGCTTGCCCGAGCAAGCACAAACCTAACGACCAGCGTTTAAATTATTAGGAAAAAACATAAATCCTAAAGTGGTGACCCCGAACGGCGCGAACGCCGGAGTGAAAAGCGATTTTCAAAGAATTTTAAAGAAAAGCGAAACATTAAAAGCTCTCGGTGAGCAATAGTGAATGTGCCAAACGTGTGCGAGCATCGTGTTATGCGCGAGCGTTATAATAGTGACCCTCGCGGTCCAGGCGATCCGCGAATTAGTGCGCAAAGCGTCTCGAGACGCAAGTTAAGTGAAACCATCCCCAAAGTTAAGTGAAACTAAACTTGCAAGAAATACTTAAGATGGAGAGCGATTCTCCTCAAAACCCAAAAGCATCCGCGAGTGAAGACGCCGCGGCAGTGGACGTGAGCCACTTCCCAAGCGCGCGCTCCCCGCGTCCGACAGTGTTCGTGCGCCCGGGCTCGAGCCCTAGGCCGACGAAAGCACCAGCCCGCAAGTAAACGAACAATGCGAGGTCACGCGAGTGAGTGTGAAAGTGCCCCCATTCTGGTACGCCAACCCAGAGGTGTGGTTCGCGCAGCTAGAGGCGCAGTTCGCGACAGTGCGAATCACCTCGGAAAGTGCGCAGTTCAACACGGTGGTAGGCGCCATCGAGTCGCGTGTGTTGGAGCAGGTGTACGACGCGGTCACGAGACCGCCCGCGGAACGTATATACACCAATCTTAAGAGCCGCATGCTCGAGCAATTTGGCGCGACGGAGCAGCAAAAGCTCCGTCAGTTACTCTCGGAGATGGACCTCGGCGATAAGAGGCCATTTCAGCTGCTGAACGAAATGCGGCGGCTCGGTGGCCCGAATGTGACCGATCAATTACTGGAAAGTTTGTGGGCAAACCGGTTGCCAGAGCAGGTGCGGGCAATCTTGCAGGCGTCGCCCGGCGACCTGACACAACGTGCCGCCCTCGCGGACAAGATTGTAGAGGTGACGGGCACTCGCGGCGCGTGCGTTATTAAAAAGCAGCCAATCAATCCTCGTCCGCAAGAGGACGATATATTGCTGCAGCGGTTGCATCGTTTAGAGGATGCACTGTACGAGCAGTGCGATCCTCGCCGCGCGCCCGCGCGCCGCCAAGGCCGTCGGTGGTACCAAGCACCGGCAGCCACCCAAGTATACGACGACGACGAGCACTTACCTACGTGGGTGGTAGTGGCCGAGGACGTCCGGTGTCACCGCGACCAACATGGGTGGCACAGCAACCACCACGACAGCAGCAACAGCGGCAGCAGAGGCCAGCGCAGGTACCGGCGAGCGTACCGCCTCGCCTGCAACAACGGCAGCAGCAACCAGCCCGGCAGGAGCCCGATCCCAGCAGCAGAAGAACGCTTAAAGCGGATCGCGCCAGAGATGACCTGTGCTGGTATCACCAGCTGCACGGTGCCGACGCTACGAAGTGTCGGGAGCCATGTTCGTGGCCAAAAAACTAAAGCCACGAACCCCAGCAAAACCAGGTAAGGTGTTTCGCTTATTTATTGCTGACACGGCAACGAGCCGTAAATATTTAATCGACACCGGCGCGGACGTCTCGATTGTCCCGCCGAATTTCAACGAGAAATTCGGTCAACCAGACCCAGTAAGGCTTTTTGCGGCTAACGGCTCTAATATTACGACTTACGGCCGTAAACGACTCAAACTTGACCTCGGCCTGAGGCGCGACCTGGCCTGGGAGTTCATTATTGCGAAGGTCAGCAGCCCCATAATAGGCGCTGACTTTCTCAAACACTTCGGCCTCCTCGTTGACATGAAGATCGAGAGGCTCATCGACTCGGCGACCAACCTCCACGCGCAGGGCGCCGCACGTCCAGCAAAGGGTCAGATCTTCACGTACGACAGACGCGACCCGTTCGCCAAACTCCTGGCCGACTTCACGGATATAACGACGATGAACAGCGCGAAGACCACAACGGCTACGACTGTCACACATCACATCCTGACGAAGGGTCCACAAGTGTGCGCCCGACCGTGACGATTGGCGCCCGACAAGTTGAAGGCCGCCATGGACGAATTTCGTTTCCTGACCGAACAAGGAATCTGCGAGCCTTCCGACAGCAGCTGGTGCAGTCCTCTACATATGGTAAAGAAGTCCGACGGTTCTTGGCGCCCTTGCGGCGACTACCGCGCCCTGAACGCGATAACGGTACCGGATCGTTATCCCATACCGTTCATCCAAGATTTCACCCATAACCTGCACGGCAAGACCGTTTTCTCGACGATCGACTTGCAACGAGCATACCACCAGATACCGATCGAACCGGTAGACATACCCAAGTCAGCGATCGCCACGCCTTGCGGACTGTTTCAGTTTAAGTTTATGACGTTCGGCTTGCGCAACGCTGCGCAAACGTTCCAACGTCACATAAACTCGGTCTTGGTAAACGAAACAGACTACGCATTCGTCTACATTGACGACATCTGCGTAGCATCAAAGGACGCCAAGGAGCACGAGCGGCATCTGCGCTGAATTTTCCAGCTCCTCAGAGAGCATGGTCTCGCTATCAACGCAGCGAAATGCGATCTCGGCAAGCCACAGGTCCGTTTTCTGGGACACACCGTGACGAGGGACGGTATCCAGCCAGAGCAGTCCAAGGTGGAGGCGATCCTGAATTTCAAACGTCCAACGGTGGCTCACGAGCTCAAGAGGTTCCTGGGGATGATCAATTTCTACAGGCGATTCATCCCGCACGCAGTCGCCAATCAGATGGCGTTGCAGGACCTCATGTGCGGAAACAAAAAGAAGGACACGACGCCGCTTAACTGGTCGACGGACACAGCGACCGCGTTCGAGAAGTGCAAGGCAGATCTGGCTAAAGCAACGCTGCTTTATCACCCGGCCCCAGATGCCGAGCTCGTACTTAACGTCGACGCTTCGGACTACGCAGTGGGAGCGGTCCTTCATCAGATAGTCAACGGCGAACCTCAACCGTTAGGTTTTTACTCTAAGAAACTGACCGACGCGCAAAAAAAGTACAGCACGTACGATCGCGAGCTGGTAGTTAAGTTTTTAGGTCGTGACTTCGCCATTTTTACTGATCATAAGCCACTAACCTTTGCCTTTCAGCAAAACTCAGAACGAGCCTCGCCGCGACAAGCGCGCCACCTCGACTACGTGAGCCAGTTTACCACGGACATACGCCATGTCCCGGGTAAATCGAACGAAGTAGCAGACACGCTGTCACGCGTCCAGCGACTGGACGCAGCGAACAACTTCATTGACTTCAGCGAGATGGCCGACGAGCAGGCACGAGATCCAACAACTGAAAGCGCAGACAGCGGACCAAACAGTCTTGGTCATCAAGCCGCTAGCGCTGGCAGACAGCAAGAAGACGATCCTGTGCGACACCGCGCACAACAGGATACGACCACTCGTCCCGGCATCATTACGAAGGCGTGTTATAGACAAGCTCCATAGCATAGCGCACGCCGGCGCCAACGCGACGCTCAACCTAGTACGAGAAAGATTCGTTTGGCCAATGATGGCCAAGGACGTGAAGCAGTTCGACCGCTCGTACATCCAGTGCCAACGCAGCAAAGTGGGTCGACACAACCGAGCTGCAATCGAGTTTTACGATAAACCGAGCGAGAGGTTCGAGCACATCAACATCGACCTCATCGGCACCCTGCCCACATCACGCGACAACAAGTATTGTTTGACCATCATCGATCGATATACGAGATGGCCGGAAGCCTTTTCGCTGCCCAACATGACCGCAGAGACAGTCGCAACGAGCCTGATCTCCGGCTGGATGGCACGCTTCGGGATACCAGTGCGCATTACAACAGATCTCGGTCGTCAGTTCGAATCTGACGTTTTCAGGCAACTGAATAAACTGCTGGGAATCCAGCATTTCCGCACTACGCCTTACCACCCGCAAGCGAACGGAATCATGGAGCGATGGCACCGAATCTTAAAAGCAGCAATTACCTGCTACGAGGACGACGACTGGTGCGGAGTACTGCCATTAGTACTCCTCGGCCTGCGAACAACAATAAAAGAGGACATCGACGCCAGTCCAGCAGAAATGGTCTACGGCACGACTCTGAAGCTCCCTGGAGAACTATTGGCACCATCGCCGGTCCAAGCCAATGAGAGCGAGTTCGTCAGAGACTTGCGACGACTAATGAGCAAGGTATCGCCGACGCAAACCAGCCATCACGAAAACACACGAGTGTTCCTGCAGCGCGACCTCGCAACATGCACGCACGTCTTTGTGCGTATCGACAAGGTCCAGCGCCCGCTACAACCACGCTATGACGGGCCGTACAAGGTCCTGCGCCGAGCAGAGAAGGTGTACGAACTTCAAGTGGACGATAAGACGGCTAAAGTGTCGGTCGACCGCCTCAAAGCAGCTTTCTTGCCAAGCGACGACATCCAGCCAGCGAGTCGGTTGGAGCAACCACGAGCTCACCCACCGAATGCGACAACACTAGCACCACAGCCAGCGACCCAACGACGTCCAGCGGGCAGGCCACGAGGTCGGCCACGAAAGACGACGTCACCAGCGCCCCAACCAGCGGCGGTTCAACAACCGTCGCGCCAGATGGTGACGAAGACGAGAAGCGGCAGAGGAGTCCGTGTTACCGCCAGACTCCGCAGCAGCGCGGATTTATGATAAGCGTATGGTAGAGAATAGTATAACGTATTTCTGTAAGTATAGTAAGTAGTTCTAAGCAAAAACAACGATATGCATATCCTGACGACCATAGTGTAAGCAATGCACTACGACGTGCACTTCCTTTGTATCGCGACGCCGTCGCTAAGGGGGAGTACTGTGGCGTGCACGTGTGCGTGTGTGTGTTGGCTGACGAGCGATCATACATACCACACACGTCCGAGCATTAAACTTTAATTTAACGACGCGACACTTTGTTGCACTCCACTCCCAAGTAAGTTTGCGCATCTTGGCTGGTCGAACGATCGACGAGCCAAAGCAAACAAACACTCGCTTCATTGCTGTAAACGATACAGCAATGCTGAGTGTGCACTTTGACGTCGCCACTGTTTACATTCCGCCGGCTAGACGGATTAGCTACCCGCTGCCGGCGTCGAGTGAACATACGATTGTCGTCATCGTTCGCAGGTGTCGTATTCGGCGCTGCTCCCCTTGCTGCCGACGCTGGCAGAAAGCGGAGTAAGTATAAATACGACATCGCGGCCGCGTTAGCGACAAAGTAACGGCAATATGTATCGCTATACGATTGTCTCTCCCGCAACAAAACCGCTGTAGACTTAAGTGTAAATATTGTTGAAAACCTTTTTTGTAAATAAAGGCTTGCCCGAGCAAGCACAAACCTAACGACCAGCGTTTAAATTATTAGGAAAAAACATAAATCCTAAAAGTACTTAATCTAAAGGCAAGTGTAATAATAATAATCATAAATGCTAGGTGTTTTATGTTAAAGAACTTGTTGTAAAACAACACTACATTATTATTTTAAATTTCAATCACATATTGTTTTGTTGTTTTCAGTCAAATTTATTTGAACAATTCATTATTACGTTTTTGAATATTATGATCCATATATGTATTATGGATACATTTTATATACATAACTTGAAATAAAACTTTCTTCTCATTTTTTATATTTGTGGCTTCTTATTTATTTAAAAGATCTTCAACTTCTAAAAGGTTATGGGCCCAGGATACCAATAAAAAGAAAATAAAGAAGAACAAGATGAGTGCATCAGGGTTATACACAATCGAGAAACTGGATGATTCCAATTACACGTCGTGGTCGGTCCACATGAAGAGCGTGTTAATCCATGCCGAACTATGGGCAGTCGTTAGCGGAAAGTTCAAGGTAACCAGTACGACATCGGAAAAGGATGTAGCGGAATTCATCACCAAGGATGAAAAGGCGCTTGCAAGTACAACGCTCTGCATCAAGGCTTCACAAATCAACCATTTTCGTCATTGTGAAACGTCGTTAAAAGCCTGGAATAAATTGAAGGAGATATACCAGCCAAGTGGACCTGCACGAAAAATATCACTTTTCAAGAGGTTATTGTATATAAGCCTACCTGAAGGTAAGGATATGTGTGAGCATATAAATAATTTCTCTGAGCTTCTGGAAAGATTAGCCGAAATAGAAATTAGTGTGCCGAAGGAAATAGTTGTCATAATTTTATTATCCAGTTTGCCAAAATCTTACGGAAATTTTGTAATAGCTATTGAAAGCCGGGATGAGTTGCCGACTTTAGTAAATCTAAAGAGCAAATTTACCGAAGAAGCTCTAAGAAGAACAGGAAAAGGTGGAAGGACAGCCCAAGGCGAAGTTGAGCAAGCTTTAGCAAGATTCAACACCAGAAAAAAGCACATATCTGCAAACCACTGTCATAAACGTAACAATGAAAATAAAAGCTTTGATGAAAAACAAGGTAAGGGCAAATGTTGCAATTGTGGGCGTCGTGGTCACTTTGCTTCGAAGTGCAGAGAACCGCGAAATGTAAATCGAAAGGAGCAAGTGACACATCTCATATCTGCTGTGATCGTTCTTTGTTTACAGTATATGAAGATTGTGAGGAACAAATAGATCTTGCTGCAAATGAATCTATAAAAGCAAATGGTCATGGGAACGTAAATATTAAAAATAACGATACGTGTGTAACTTTAAAAGATGTTTTGTATATACCAGATTTACGTTGCAATATTTCGTCCATAAATAAAGCGTGTCAATATGGATTAGAAGTAGTTTTTCAAAGCGATCGCTGCACTATAAGTAAAAATAATAATACTTGGCTTGGCTTGGAGTTGAGTTTTGTCATGAGTACTGACTAGACGTGTTTTGCTAGGCTGGTGCTGTTTGCTCATATATTTTTGTTTTCACCGTTGTGTAGAACTTTCAGTTTCCTTCAAGTAATTTGTGACTGTTGCGGGACTGCTGTGGAAGCAGTGTGCTTTTTTAACTTGGCATCTTTTTCTTGTTGTTAAAGAACAATTAAAATTATTAAGTGAATAATGTCTGCCCATAATAAGAAGTTTGCCGGTAATAATGTTGCTGGTTCTGCAAAAAGAGAGACACGAAGTACGACCCTCTCAGTTGTCAGCTCTCACAGTGTTGCTGCAAGTCCCGTTACGCCTGTAAACTCTATACCTCTAGCTGATGAGTCATCTATAATGAGTAACTTAGATCTAAAGATGTCTGAATTAAGGGAGAGCATTATTGATCAGATTACTCTCGCTATGAAAGGAACTGAAGAGCGCATAATGTCCAGATTTGGTGAGTTATTGACAGAGGTTTCTAACATTAAAATGGATTTGAAGAGAGCGTTTATTCGCATATCAACTATTGAAACTGACGTTACCGTGCTTAAATCTGAAGTTGCTAATCTTAAAAGTGAAGTCATGAAGATTGAGAACGCTGCCGTTTCTTCAGATATGGTTATTTCTGGTATCCCATACGAAAATAACGAGAACCTAAATACGGTATTCTCTAATTTATGCAATGCTGTTGGTCTCAATAATAACGACGCTCCTACTGTACGAGACAGTTTTCGAATTACTAATCACAAAAGCAACAACAACAAAGAGAATGTCTATAGTAGGCAAATTATTGTCAAACTGCAGTCTCCCTATGATCGCTCTAAGCTCCTGCGAAGCATTTCGTCACACTGTCGACATAAACATCAAGCACTTACTCTGAGTGAGTTGGGTTTGCATGGTGAAAGCAAGGTCTACATTCAGGAGAGTCTGACTAAATCGATGAGAGAAGTGCTGCGTTTTGCTCTTCAAAAAAACGTGATAACAACTGCATGCTGCCTTCACTATCCGTGGAAAAATATTTATTAAATTGGCGCCTGATGACAACCCGATTCCTGTTAATGATATTTTCAGTATCCAGCCCACTAGCTGAAATTTATGAGTCTTTATTGGTTATGAATCATTATTTTTTATTATTTATATTAATCAGGATATTGTATTCTCTTATAATCCACTGCTCTCTAAGTTCTTTTATATCTTCTTATTCTTCTCTCATTATTCTTTGCACCACTAATATTATTCTTTCTCTATATGAATTTCTAGCCCTTCCTCTTCTCGCTCTATCATCTTCTCTGACTTCTGACTGTGTGTGTACACGTGCTCTGCTCAAATTTTGCTCAGCTCGACTTCTGCTTTATGCTAACTGCTAATACATGCAGAGGCGGTGTTGACAGCAAGATGCTTCTTAACATTTTGTGTAATAGGCACTGTGGGCTGAACGTTGTTCACTTCAATGGGCGAAGTTTAAATGCTGAAAAAGCTAAAATGAAATATTATTCCAGAAACCTAAATTCGTTCATTCCAACTAGGATACTCTGGAAGAACCTGGGACGGCTTGGCTTAGGTACTTGTAAGACAAAACCATGTGAGATTCATCCGGACATTCTTAATGATCACTTTCTACGACTTAATGTTGATGTTGATGACGATATCATTCACAGTACTGTTGAACATATATCAGCTGCGCCTTCTTCTTTGACTAACTCCTTTCAGTTTACGAATGTGGATGAGGATGAGGTTATGAAAACGTTATACAAACTGAAGTCTAACTCGATAAGCGTGGACGGAGTAAACTTGAGATTTCTTAAGATAGTATTTCCGTACGTTGTTGGTACGTTCACTCATTTACTAAATCATTGCTTCACAACATCTACTTTTCCTTCATTGTGGAAAACTGCGATAGTACTACCACTTGCCAAAAAGACAAATGCTTCTGGTGTTGAGGATTACAGACCTATTAGCATTCTATCACCGTTGGCTAAAATTGCAGAATCCATCATGGCTCAACAAATGTCAATCTTTTTAAAAAAGAATAGTCTTTTAAGTCCACTTCAGTCTGGCTTTCGCAAAGGACACAGCTGTGCTACTGCTACATTAAAAGTATTTGAAGACCTAAGACCATATTATGATAGTGGATTCTTTAGTCTCTTATGTTTGATAGATTTCTCGAAAGCATTTGATATTGTGAATCATGAATTACTACGTTGTAAGCTGAAGCATCTGTTTGGCTTTGGGCATGGTGCAATCTGCTTACTAAATAGCTACCTGACTGAATGAATGCAACGGGTTATGTGCAAAAATTATTACTCAGACCTTAGACCAGTCAGTAGGGGCGTTCCGCAGGGTTCAGTTCTGGGGCCTCTTTTATTCTCATTGTTTATTAATGATATTTTTACTGCTTGTAAATATTCCTCAATGCATGGTTATGCGGACGATATCCAAGTGTACATATCTGGCGAGAGCAATTTAAAGGATGACTTAGTCTATCGTCTCAATGAGGACCTAGCCAGTTTTAAACTATGGACAGATAATAATGGCCTTAAAATCAATGTTTCCAAAACACAAATACTCCCTGTTTTTAACAGTAAATTTACCTTTTCCGACATACCGGAAGTACTAATCGGTAATCAACAACTAAATATGGTAACAACGGCTAAGAATCTGGGCTATTGTATTAATAACTCGCTTATTTGCACTGACCATATTAACGCTGTAATTCGAAAAATTTATTCCACCCTACGAAAATTGAGGTATTTCTAAGTACACTCCGGTTGACACCAGACGTAAGCTTGCTATCCAACTGATTCTTCCTTTCTTAACATGTTTTGCTGAAGTTTATAGCAAGTTAGATTCTCGTTCCTCTTTAAAATTGTCTATTGCGTATAATCACGTCACGAGGTATGTGTTTGGTATCCGAACTTATGACCACTTAGGGCAATTTAGGAATGGAATATTAGGCTATGATATCTTTTGCTATCAAAAGATAAGAGCATGTCTATTTTTGCATAAATTAATACACTCAAAGACACCCTCCTATCTTTACCAAAAATTACACTTTGGTCAGTCGCGAAGACGCTTATTGCTTATTACACCTGTCAACGCTGTCAGACTATGGAACTCCTTACCTAATAATATTAAGTCGATTTCTGGGGTGGTAAAGTTTGGGCAGGCTATTGTCACACACTTCAAGGTCAGCGTTCCTTAACATTAATCTATCCTTCTTTCCTTCAGCTTTAACTCATTATTTATTTCTATTTCTTTCACTTTCACTTCTGTTTACTCAACTCATTTGAGTTTTTTTCTTTCCTTCTTTTATTTTTTTTTTATATATAAATGTGATATGTATCATATTGTTAATTTGTTATTTTTAATATTGTTTTTTAAATGTAAATGTATTTCATAATTTATAAATTATTTTTAAATGTTCATTTATTGGCTTTTGTTTATCTGTTTGTTTATTATTCTAACTCATTTGCACTATAAAAGATGTAAATATACCTTAGTGTGCACCAAAGTCTTCTAAATAAATAAGATAAATAAATAAAATTATAGATAGAAAACAAAATTGTTTATATACATATGTTTGAAAATTCTTATAGAAAAACTTTTTGTGCAAAGGCAATATTTAATAATCGATATGGTCATTTAAATTTTAATAGTTTAAAAGAAATTGCAGCTAAAAAACTAGTCACAGGGCTAAATATTAAGGATGTACCAGGTACAATTTGTACATTGTACATATATACATATATAGGTACATTGTACCTATATCCAATGATTGTATTACTTGTATTAATTTGTACGGAATTTCCCCTCGCTTCCGAAAATCTGGCTAAGCATTTATTAGAAGTAATTCACACTGTAACTCAACCGAAGAAGTTTCTAGCCAAGGGAAAAGGGGTAATTATGGTAGGATATTCAGATATTTTCTAAGCTTATCGATTGCTAGATCGACAAACAGGGAATATAGTAATTAACAGAGATGTTATCTCCATGGAAAATGCGCCTATTGAGACTTATAAAGAGCAATGCGAAATTTTTACGTTCGATGACGAAAACATTGTCCAACCGTTTCCAATTACAATAATGCTAATGAGGAAATCATTTCCGATTTCGCATCCGATCATTTCACAATAGAAGAGTCTGTTGCAGAAGCGTCCATTGAAAATCAAAATGTTAATAATCAAGATGTTATGCGTTATGGTCGGGGTCGTCCTAAAATAGTGCGTACCGGTAATCCTGGGCGTCCTCGAAAAGAACGAAATGTGCTAAACCACACAAAACAAGGAAACATCAAAATTCCAGAATCCGTTAAAGAGGCTATGAAGAGTACGTACTCAGAACAATGGTGTGACGCAATGCAGAAGGAGTACGTTGCATTAATCAAAAATCGTACTTGGGCGTTAGTGGATTTACCTCCCAAAGAGAAAGCGATAAATTGTAAATCGGTATACAATATTAAAAGAAATGCCGAAGGTAGCATTGAACGCTTTAAATCTCTCTTGGTAGCAAAAGGTTGTAGTCAACGTTTCGGAGTCAATTATACCGAAACATTTTCACCTGTCGTAAGGTATGCAACGATTCGTATGATACTTGCACTTGCGTGCGAGTACGATTTGCACTTACACCAAATGGATGTAACATCATATCTTACCTAAATAGCGATCTTCACGATACTATTTTTATGAAACAACCAGAACGATTTATTAGCAAGAAACATCCCAACCAGGTTTTAAAATTAAATAAAGCAATCTATGGAATGGAACGCAAAACTAGATGAAGTTTTAAGGAACATAGGATTATTACGATGTCCCAGTGAACCTTGTACATAGTGAACCAAGAAACAATAATGGTAGATACAATATAATTGCAGTTTACGTTGATGATCTTATAATAGGCTGTCTCAAATCTAGACGATTTACAAGTCATTAAAATGCAGATCGGAAATGCATTTGAAGTAGTCGATGGAGACAAGCTGCATTATTTTCTAGGAATGGAAATTCAACGTCAGTCAGAAACAGGAGATATAAGTATTTGCCAGAAGAAATATATCGATGATCTGGTATGGAAAGCTGCAAGTCTTTGTCATCACCGTTGTGCGCAGGATTTCAAACACACTGCACAGATGATAGTTGCAAAAAGGTTGATCAAAGTTAATATCAATCGTTGATAAGAGCGTTGGTGTATCTTGCAATTTCAATCCGTCCTGATATTTTACATTCAATATCCAAGCTTTCGCAGCACAATATTGATCCACATTCGGAATATCTAGTCGCCGCTTAACACATCCACAGATAGTTGGTAAAGAATCCAGTGTATCACTCAAGAAGCAAGCATTAAATTTCATCACATTCGTAATGTTTATAAAAATAATGAGATTTCTTTAAATTACGTTAGTACAGATTTAATGATGTCGGATATACTAACTAAAAATTTGCAAAAGGTTAAGCACTTAATATTTACTAAACTTATGGGATTTATAAATCTAATATAAATAGTTATTTTTAATATGGAAGTGTTGAGAAGGAGTGTTGAAGAACTTGTTGTAAAACAACACTTTACATTATTATTATAAATTTCAATCACATATTGTTTTGTTGTTTTCAGTCAAATTTATTTGAACAATTCATTTATTTGAATTATTAGGTTTTTCTAGTTTTCGTATGGATACATTTTATATACATAACTTGAAACAAAACCTTCTTCTCATTTTTTATATTGGAGCCTTCTTATTTATTTT